>JAOQMR010000005.1:2986539-2996575 GCA_027563865.1 Erythroxylum pelleterianum
TGCCTTGCAATTTGACTATTCTTTGTTGTTACATTTAATCTTTTTCAGCATGTGGTAATTTCAGAACCATTGTATTGTTTAAAAAAAAAATTGCTTTACTAAATGCATTTTCTTGTTTGAAACATCTGTATTCTCAAGGAGGCTTTGAACAGATTGAACTAAATGTGCAGAGAGCCAGATCAGAGATGCGACTGTTGAGTTGGAAGATAAAATTCAAGCAGTTCACTGTGGCTTATCTACTAGCTCTATTTCACAATGCGAACAAGAAATTGCTGAAGTAAGCGAACCAGCAGCCTCTGTCAATTCTAGTGCTCTAAAGGATAATGTTCAACATGGTGCTTCGCAAGGAGAATCAGTATTACCTTCTGATAAGTGTTCAGTTACAGTTGAGGTAAACGTTTACTTCTTATAGTTCAAATGTTTAACATGTCAGAATATGTTGTCCAAGATGTTACTTTGTTATGGAAATAACACTTGACCATTCGGGTAGATTATAAAACTTCATGATGTTTCATACTTAAAGACTTTAACTGTTTTTTTGAGTTACCAAATGGAGTTCCTTTTTCCTTTAAACAGCCTGCTGCATCTGTGAAACACATTCATCATATCTTTCATTTTTGTCATTTTCCTCCCATCCTCTTAGTTTTTCCCTTCTCTCGTTTCTTGTTCCGTATAGGGTATTTCATTTGTAATTTGTCATATTTATGTTTTTCTCTTTTTCTGATGGACATGTAGGTAGCTGCTTCTCTAATTCGATTTGTCAAAGGAAAAGGGTATGGGATTAAGAAGTATGAGTATCTATTTTAGATTTCAATTGTAAGTCACAGTTTTCTTTAGTTATACTTCTATGTTTCAATATCCAGAGAATCTACACGAAAGAAGATTGAAGAGGAAATGGGGGTTAAAATTATTTTTCCATCAAAAAAGAACGTCGAATCTATTAGTAAGTGTTTTGTAATCTCAACACTTAGATATGTGTGTCTCTTGTATTTAATTGTTTGTTATCATGCAATTGTGATCTTTGAAGTTGTGAGTCTTTTTAATTTCTTTCTGAAATTGCGGTAACTTTTTAATTCTCATAATTAAAAAAAGTTCATCATTTCATTGCATTCTAGATGTAAATGTAATGTTCAAAGTTTTAGTTGTCCAATTTTAGTAACTTTAAGATGATTGATTGTGGTTGTTCCTCACAGCCATTGAAGGTACTTCGACTAATAGTCTGACCAGAGCTTCGGAAAGAGTGCAAGCTATAATAGATGAGGTTAGTTTCCATCAATGTCATTTTGTAAAACACGGTATTCACGTGCCTTTGAAAGTTCATCGGTGAGAAATTAACATACTTAAAATGTTACTGGGTATTAGAATTTTTAATATGGGTAGAGTGTAGAGAGCAGGTTTGGTCTGGATTATTAATTTCCCGGGTGTCCGTCTGGATGTTCAGTCCCAGCGACCCAATCCGGTTACCACTGCGTTTATTTCAAATGACAACTGGATGTCCAGTCCCAGTTACACTTGAGGGGGAGTGTTAGAGTATTCTATATTGAATAAACATGAAAATATTAAAGAGTTTATAAGTGGTAAGGGTCAACTATCCAAACGACTAGTTCAAATCATCTAGTCATCTTGGCAATGGCTGACCATGCCCAATTCTTGTTAATGGGCTTTACACTCTACCCATATTAAAAATTTTAATATGGTATGAGAGCCTCTGTCCTTTGTTAGCCATGAGTGACCTTTCAAAAAGCCCTACCCCACCCTCCTCATCCTCTACCTCCGATTTAATACCTCAAAATCCACCTGCTACCTTTCCCTCCATCGTCTCCCATTTTCTCACAGTCAAACTTACCCCTGACAACTACCTCGTATGTAGTGCTCAAATGCTTCCCTATCTATATGGCCAACGCCTTTTCTGCTACATTGATGGCTCAAATCCTCAACCACCTCCTAAAACCTCTTATGGCTCCCCAAATCCAGCATAACTTAAATGGTTTGAACAAGATCAGTTGGTTCTTGCCTTACTCATTTCATCTCTTTCGGAAAAACTCATTGCTCAAGTAATGTGTCACAAAACCTGTCGTGCCATGTGGCTTGCTCTTGAAACTCTATTTTCTCAACAGTCACAAGCCAAATTTCTTCTTCTTCATCAACCTCTCTGAAAAAGGGTCGTGAATCTATTTTGGAGTATTATAATCGAGCCTCTCTTCTCTCAGACTCTCTTGTAGCGGCTGGCAATCCCATTTTTGATTTAGACTTCAACACGTACCTTCTTGGAGGGCTTGGCTTTGATTTTGATTCTGTGGTTACATCCCTTACCACCAGACGAGATGTTCTTACCTCTGAATAAATTTTGAATCATCTTTTAACCTATGAAGCTCATCAATCTCGACATCACGATGTCTCTGTTCCTCCTATTACTGCAAATGTTGCTACCACCCAATCACCTTCTACCCCACTACAAACTCAGTCATCTTTCTCTTCACGAGGTCGTGGTGGTCGTGGTTCTTACTCTTCAAGAGGTCGTGGTGGTCGATCGTGGTTTTTTATCGCAGTGGTGGGCGCTTTGTTCGTGGATGTGGAGGCCCCTCATCCTTCTTCAACTCAGACTCTGGCTCTATGCCAACTATGTTCTAAGTATGGGCATCAAGTTACTACTTGTTTTCATCGTTATAACCACACTTTTCAAGCTTTTAGCCCTAGTTCCATTTCCACCCATTACTCTGTTTTTCCTCCAGCAATGGAGGACTCTCTTTGGTATCCGGACATAGATGCTACCAACCACATGACCTCTAATTATGTAATCTCAACATTCAATCTACTCCTTATATGGGTTAAGATTCTGTTCGTGTTGGTGATGGTTCTCCACCACCCATTCAAAACATTGGCTCGGGTCACCTAAATTCATCTACTGGCAAATATCTCCTTACTTAGCTTTTACATGTTCCAGACATTACTAAGATTTTATTATTTGTTTATCAGTTTTGTATTGATAATAATGTATTCTTTGAATTTCACGCTCATTGTTTCTTTGTGAGGATTGTACAACTGGAGCGGTACTTCTCCAAGGACCCAGTCACAATAAACTTTATCCTATTCGCAATCTTTGTCCTCCTTTCTTCCCACAAGCCCTTATTGGTGAACGCACCTCATTACGTAGTGGCACATTCGCTTGGGCCATCCTTCTCATCGCATTGTTCATCAAGTCATTTCTTCCAACTCTCTATTAGTCACTTCCATTAATATTTCTTATCAATGTCCAACTTGCCGCACTTCCAAAAGCCATCGTCTCCTTTCCCCTTCATTTGTTCATCGTTCCACCTTGCCTTTAAATTTGATTCTCTGTGATATATGGGGTCCATCCCCAGTTATTTCTGTTGATGGTTTTCGTTACTATGTTTGCTTTGTAGATGATTTCTCTTGTTACATTTGGTTGTTTTCTGTTAAAACTCAAGATGAAGTTCAATCCACATTTCTTACTTTCAGAACTCTTGTTGAAAATCTTTTTCATTGTAAAATTCGTTATTTCCAATCTGACCGGGGAGGCGAGTTTTGTTTATTGCACAAATTACTTCCTTTACTTGGCATTCATCATAGAATCATTTGTCCTCATACTCACACTCAAAATGGGACTGTTGAACGGCGCCACCGAACCATTGTAGAAACAGGGTTAAGTCTAATGTCTCATGCTCATGTACCTAAAAAATATTGGACCTATGCGTTTTCAATTGCAGCATATTTTATAAATAGGCTGCCTAGCCCAACATTACGCAATGCATGTCCATATGAACTGCTCTTTTACTCTAAGCCCAACTATAATTTTTTAAAGGTTTTCGAATATTCTCATTGGCCAAATTTACGACCCTATGTGAAACACAAGCTTGAACCAAGGTCTGCTTTATGTGTCTTTATTGGGTACAGTGCTAATCACATGGGCTACATATGTTTGAATTTAGTTACAGGGCGCATGTATGTCTCAAGGGATGTGTTCTTTTATGAGTCCAGTTTTCCTTTTCAAAATCAAGCCTCATCATCTTCACCCACTTAACTCTCACCTACTATTTTATCCATTTTACCATCTAGGCCTTACACCTCATCAAGCCCACAACTTACTTTACCCAACTTCCCAATTCCCTCACCTACACCTATCCTTTACCCACATATGCCATCATCACCTTCTTCTTTTGACTCCACCCACTCTACTCCAACTACAACATTTTCATGTTTAGTCAATATGAGATACTCTAATAGGAGAGTGAGTGCTGGTTGGTTGTCTAAGGGCAGGAAGCTCAATATTGATGATTTCACAAAGCTAAGTTTTGGCATTAACTAGCAACTTGAGAGTAAAAGGTGGTCCATTTCTTGTTGTTTGAAAAAACCTTTTACTTTTTTCCTCATACATTGATGTTATATGTATATTGTTGATCTAACTTTTCATATTATGTTGACATTTGTTTGGCTTTCTCATTGTTCTTAGTTGTGGTGAAAATGCAGGCAGCTAAAAGCCCAAATCTTGATTATTCTCACTTTGTATCTCTTCCATTGGCCATACATCCTGAATTGGTTGAAAAGCTAACCCACTTTCAAAACTCTATTCTGGGAAATACGGTGGCTTCAGATGAGAACTTGGATGGTGATTCTAATGAAGATATTTCAGATAGTGAAGATAAGGGTCAGGAGCTCAATAAGCCACATGATGTTGCGGTAGAAGTTAAAGTTGAAGATGACAAACATGTGAAAGTTGATTTAACTAGCGTACCTCTCGTTAGTTATTCACCTAAAGCATCAAATGCACTTACTTTATCTGGTAGGCTTACCGGCTTAGCTACTAGAAACTGTAGAACACTCTTTCTTGTGACCTGATCCTTTACACCTTAAACTGCTCCAGATTTTTGTCCTCTGGTTTTTCCATTATTTGTTATACACTATTTTCCCATGATATATACCATGCTGCCATATATTTAAACATCCTATATATTTGATATAGAAGTATGGAAGCACTTGCCCATATCTAGCGGTCAGATTTAATGAGGAGAATTTGCTTTGTTTTGAATCAATCATTCTCCTCATATGATTCTTCCTTCTCCCACATCAAGTCTCATTAGTCTATATCATCGTTACAGATACAGGAATAGACAAATCCATATTTATTAAACCCAAAGCGTTCCATTTAACTGTACTAATGCTGAAGTTGTGGAATAAAGAGCGAGTTAATGCAGCTGCCGAGGTTCTGAAGGTATACTCTTTATCGTGATCAGTATTTTGATAGTAGAACAAATTGATGGTAAGCTGTTCTATACTTGTGTATATGCCAGAGTATTGCTTCAGACGTGATGGACACCTTGAACAATCGACCTGTTTCTGTCCAACTTAAGGGATTGGTGAGTAAGAGCAATTGTTTCATTCTCAACTTGTCCACAGTGAGGACCAAACAGCTCCTTGTATCTTAACTTCTCAGTCAGATATAAATTAGTTAGATACTTCTCAGTTGTTTTGGAGGTCCTTTCTGGAAAGGCTATACAGTTAACATGCTGGATGAAAAATGGGAGTACAGTTCTAGGAACTTTTTTATAATTACATGCAATTCATTTTTCCAGACTTCACGTTTCAGTGAGACTCTCACTTGGTGGTGGTGTTGTATGCAATTCATTTTTCCTGTATCCAAACATTGCATTTGCCTTTGTGCAGGATTGCATGAGAGGTTCTTTGTCCAAAGCGCAAGTTCTCTATGCTACTGTGACAGAAACTGGTAGCGAAGACCGACTTATGCGTGCCTGTCGTATCCTTTCCCCAAAGCATCGGATCTAGTACCAGTCACTTCTCTGTTTGCTTGAAACATGACAGGGACAAGGAAACTACCACTAACCTGTTCCATTATATTCACAGTGCTTCTTTCTCTGGTTGGGTTGATTAAATTTCCTTATCTTTCTTAGAAATCATTATTGATGCATTTGTTAAGGCTGGCCTTGTTTTGGAGAAAGATGCAAAACAGAAGTTGAAGGTACAGTAATCAACTTTCCAATTACTTGACCTGTGATCTTGTGCGGTTATGCTTGAAATGCTGTTGATATGTTGCTTTTTACATGTTAACTACAAATGTCTTGATCTCTTGCGTTGATTAGTTGTTACATTCTGTCAACCGGATTACTTTATGTTTGCCAAGCACCGTACCTGTCTTTTTGAGTGTTCAATAAGACTGCTTATTCTACCTGGCTCCATATTTCTGTTCTCTGGATTTATGCCTTTGACACAGGATCTAAAATCTTCCTGATACATGAAATTAAATTGATTGCTATGGTGGTTTTAGTCTCATAATTCGCTAATGGAAGTGGTTTGTTGTCTTATAAACTGCAGTTGCATGCCACAGTAATGAATGTGAGGCATAGGAAAAGGTACTAATGCTGTTGTTTCTTGCCTTTTTTTTTTTTGGTGTCTGCATTACTTGGATCATGGTTTTGTTCTGTCCGACCAACTAAATTACCTGAAACTAACTTTTCAGGAAGCAAAGAAGAAGACGTGATTCATTTGATGCCCGTGGCATTTTTAAGAAGTTTGGAGCCAAGGACTGGGGAGAATATCTCATCCGGGAAGCTCATCTTTCACAGCGTTTTGCCTTTGATGAAAATGGATACTACCATTGTTGTGCTTCAATACCTTTCCCTGAAAGCATGCAGGTAGATTAATTTAAATTGGGAGCCATTAGCAAACAAACATTCCTCTGACTGGAACCCAATTGGAAAATATGTATCCGGTGCAAAAGTTTGTCTGACTGTTTAGCTCTTTGATTACTCATAACCCTTTTACTCTAATGTTTTCCTCTGACAACCTCAATTGCGATGAAGAGTGATGGTGATGCACATTTTTAGTAACAGCTAGTGTAATGCTTTTGTCTCCCTGCCAAATTTGTTTACCAAGTTTACTATGACACTTTTAGCTGAGCGTAAATCGAGATGAGATGAACAAAAAGAAAAAAAAAACATCAGGTCTCAAGCATCGGTTTAAGAATCTGTCAAAGTCGACGAAATTGAAGAGATATAAATGAACAAAAAGAAAAAAAAAATCAGGTCTTAAGCAATTAATGACAGAGGTGTTCATCAGATTAGGCATGTTAAGCAAATGAAGAGAGTTTTAAGCAAGTTAAGCTAAGTTGTATATCAATAATCTATAAGCAAAAGGAATAATTTCATTACACAGGCAATTTCTTACAGCATAAACGGAAAACACTAACCATAAAAGCAGACTGATCGTTAGCCAACAGATGCAAAGACAAGAAGACGAGACATAACTAGTGTGTGATCGGTTCTAATGTTGAACAAAAAGTAGAAGCATCTTCTGATGTCACAAACTTGGTCTCTTCCAGTGGTCTTCTTTGGCAAATCCTATGCACATGGCTTGTATGTTCCATTTGCACTTCCAACCCACCACCTGATTCTTGGTGGCTGCGCGGCGGCGGAGACTCTTCCCTTAACAGACGACAAATGGAATAACAAAGTAAGCGTAAACAAATAATAAAGGCTATGATCACTAAGGCTGTTAGGAGATAGTCCTTGACAGTACGAGAATGGTCGCATCCAAATATGATTCCTAGACACACCATTGTCCAAAGCTAAAATCTCAAGGAAATGAGATATATAGAAGCATAAATGCCTACTTTTGGATTCCTTCTCTTTCAAGTTCGGTATTGGGAGGTTGATAATCTATTGAAGAGTGAAGACGAATCCTTCTTAGCAGAAAGAAATGATATTGACTCAAGCTTTAATCCAGTAAGACTATTATTAAGTACTGAAGAGCTTGTACCAAACACATTTAACAGCTAATAGATGAAGTCAACCATCTAATTTTTGGTCAACCAGCTAAAAATATCAGCTACTATCCAAACAAGGCCAATAGGTTTGTTGCTTATGGCTTTCATCAGAACTAAAATTAAAGCATTAAGCTTCAAAAGATTGATACTTTCAGGCTTCAGTTTCATTTTTTTTAACAAAATCCACCCCAAGATGCAATTTTTATACGAAACTTTATTTTCGTCTGCTGTAGCTTTGCTTTTTGGTTTCTGAACTTGCTACAGATTCTTACTTCACGTGAGACACAGTTCTCCTTTTCTCAAAAAGGTTACGGTTTGCATATGATTATCTTTCAGCTGAGGAACTCTGTTTGTACCTAAACCAGAATCAAAGCAAATCTTTTGCTTGTTGGATACTAAAATATGGGAGTCCTCAATCCTTGTATTTGTATCTTTTCCAGGTTCATGCTCTATCACAAACTAATAGCCTACTAGACGATAGTGGTTGAAGAAAATTCTGAGAAATGGGACCAAAACAAATGATCTCTTAACAGGACTTGGCCTGAAAGCTTTTGCGGTAAATTAGCGGACATGTTAAAAGTGTTCAAGAGCATTTGAGAGATACAAAATGAGAACATGGACATGATTGACAAAGCGTGTTTTAAGTTTTGAGTTTTAGCAAAGGACAAGAAACAAGAACAATTGAAAGTTAAAACAGTAACTGGTCTAGTCTTTGTGGGCCTTTGTCCATTTACTGCAAACCCGAAAAGAATGGATTTTTGTGTCATATAAAATGTTTATAATGTCAGATATTAAAAGGCAGGGTTTATACTTTCGTAAACACACGATTGCTTCCAGGGGAGAGTTCGGGTAAGTTTCCAACATTTGTTTCTCTGGAAAAATTGTGTGAAAAATAAGCCATTTCATCTTAAGAAACAATTTGTTGTCACTTTTGGATATGTTAGAAGGATGGTTTTAAGCCAAATAGTTAGTTAATTTAGGTTGGTGTTGATTTTTGGTGGCCTGCTATGTTTGCAGAGCTGATAATTTGACGAAATTGATCACTTCTCATGCAAAAGCCAAGGCGCTTAATTGCTTTCAAGTTTTTAGCCCTTTGGGTCATTTTTTGTTGTTGATGTTCATGAGGAATAACTGTAAGCTGGAAAAAAGTTTAGAAATTTTGCTCCAAGTGATGATGTAGCGTACTGAGGATATCTACTAGTTTGGTAGAATTTGGGGAAAAGAGAAGAAGTTGCCTATTCAATCATCAATTTTCTATCAGTTGCACTACCAGAAATGGAAAACGAAGAAATGCCCTACATTTTCTGCTCGTTTCTTCTAATTGTTCTGTTCTTTTAAACTCACTAACCACCAGGTTTCCAAGCCTACTCGCGGAAAAAAGACGAAAAGGAAACTAAACCCATAGACATAATTCCTTCTTGTTAGTTTGGCTATCCAAATTCTTTTGTTATTCTTTTCATTTGTTTAAGTTTGGATAATGAAATGATTTTTGAAGAATTTAAAGCTCGGTGCGCGGATATTATGAGATTTAAGTGTAATCTTATTTCTCTGGGCCATGGCTTTGTTCTTCCAAGACTTCAAATGGACGTTTGTGCTATTTTCTTGTGGCACTGCTTGATTTGGCCATTTATTTGCTAAAACTGAGCTTTTGAGATTGTAATTTTCAGTTCTCGGTATGTTATGTTAATATAAATCATATGGCAGAGATATTGCTCTTATCACACTTTGAGGGTTAACAAAAAGAAGGGTGGCACCGAATATTTGCTCTCGGACATGGATGGGATCAAAAAGCGAAAAACAGTTTCTCATTTCTGTAGACCAGTCTCTTCTATAGTAGAAGGTTTGTTTTGTTTGTAGCGGGCTTTCTAATGTTAGAAGTTAGAACTGCTTTGGTGGTCAATTGGATTGTTCACTATTGTTACTCTTGAACTAGTATGCTTCATTTCTGGAATATGCGCATAACAGGTGTAGCATGTTAATTAGCATTACAGGTGAAGAACCTTATTATGATTGTGACATCTTGTTTGACTTATAAAAATAAATAGTGAGTGCAAGCTGCTATGGAAAAAAATATAATATATTGCTAATGCAGGACCTGCTAACAATAATAATGGCCAAACTTTTGTTAGGCATAAATTCTACCTTTATTCCTCTGTTCCTATCATTTCTTTTCTGTTCTTCTGCTGAATTCTTGTTAGTAGGACTTCTCCTACATCAGCATGCCTTGCAATTTGACTA
>JAOQMR010000005.1:3022901-3043344 GCA_027563865.1 Erythroxylum pelleterianum
CCAAATGCACCACCTGTCACACACATGCCATCCTCTGAGAATATGGGAATAAGCCTTGCAAGAGGATGAGAAAGGGGGGGGGGTTCTAATTCAGCAATTTCACCATGTAAATTCAATAAGCAATGGAGGCTTATCCTGAATGATTAATCATAACAGAGCAAGAACAGAAGAAAAGATGGTGCATAGTGCATCGCTCAATCAAAACATCAAAGTACATAGCTTTACTTCGATTGAACTGATAATAATAAAACCCACGAAGCTAATCAATGAAATAACTATGAGCTTTCCGATAAAGAGGCCACAAACCTCTATTTTTCTTACCCCCATCGCTATTTTTTAATTCTACACAGAAGCCCCTCATAAATTGTGAATTTGGGAATCTGATCTGAGCATTTGTAGGCGACAATTAGATCAAATACCCATCACCACTACAAACTTAAAACTTGAAAGCTCTGCTTTTTCTCATAAACCCATCAATATTTTGTGAAGAACAACCAAAAGAAAGGAACTTTGTTAAATTTTAGGTTTTTAACTGTACAAAAAGCATGGAACTTTAAGGGTAATTGTAAGAAGTAGAATCGATGAAGAACACAGGAAAGAGATTGTACCTGCGCTCATGTTTGGTTCTTTAGTTGGTCTGTTTTGCTGGGTTTGATTCTTTAGCTGGTGTTCTTCCGCTGTATTTTGTCTTTGGGTATCCTGAAAATTTATAATATTAAGAAATAAAAATTTATTATATTTTAATTATTTATATTTTAAATACAGAGAGGAGCACCTAACGAGACTCTTCCTCTCTCTCTTTGAAGACCGTCTCTCTTCCGCTGATTTCCTTCTCCGCCTCCGTTCAGACACCTCAATCAGGCTTGGGCTCGAACGCTTCTATCTCCTCCTTAATCGCGGCATCTTGCCGATCGAAGACGATGATGATGGTGATGGTAACAAGTTGCAAGTTGGCCACTTGACACCCTTCTTTAAGACCATTTATCCATTTCATGCCTTCAGTTTTGCCCTGCAGAAATGTGTGACTTCTTCTCCAAAGACCATGGAAATCGTTTCGTGTCGAACCATACCGGCTGCAAACAAAGAGTTTCGTGTTCTTATCTTGAGAAAAAAAAGTGGCCCGACCGGCATCACATGGAGTTAATGGGTTAATCTTTGACCCAGGAAAGTCTCCGGGCCAAGAGTCACAGAAATGTGAGCCCAGAAATGGGTGACTTCTTGATGTAACTCAAGCTGAGACCTGCGTGGAGCTATATGGGTTACTAATCTAGAATTAATTGGCTGAACGTCACAGTTATGTACTCACTTAACAGAACGGGGCTTACATCTTGTGGTGCCACAAATTTTTGGTCGCTCGGTAAATCCGGTCTTTTCACGGCATAAGGTATGGCAGATTTTGGTCACCATCATGTGTATATATATTTGTGTCAGTTTTTTAAACCTATATCACTATTATCCTGTCATATTTGTATGTGAGTTAATTGGAAATATCATCTTTATTACGTAAGGATAAGACAACATATTATCAGACCTTTTTAGACTCCGCTTTACTGGCGAGATTTCGAGATACAATGATAATGATGAATTAATTTCATTACAATAAACTAATTAATTATATTTTAATAAATTACATTTTATATTTTAATTAATTATATTTAATTAAAAAATATTAGTGTTTGCGAGAATCAAAACCATTCCTCCCACACATGAAGGATATGGACTGTTACCTAAAACAGGGGTATGAAAAAAAATTCAATTAACTATAATAAATAATCAACCATTACTATTCATTTCTTTCTCATTGATTTATTAGCAATTTGGCCCAACCCGAAATTAATAAATTGACTAATTTTTATATTAAATTGAAGATTAGAAAAATCGAACCTTTCCGAACAGCTTAAATCAATTAGTACCAAAATGATATTATTTTGATTAATGCAACTTATTTTCAAACTCCAATATGTTACAACAATAATAACAAGAATTTGATGATTTAATTATATAAAAAAATAAATAATTTCGACTTTATCAGACTTGATTCTATCTATGTAGTTTAATTCAATTCAATTCGACTCAAATTGATTAAACTTTTAATTGAATTTAAGTTTAAAAAATTGTATTGAAACATAAATCACAACGGTATCATTTTGAAACACTCAAATCTTATAAGATTTTGAGTTTGAAGCGTCGGGTCGAGTTAGCCAGCAATCTTCCTTCTAACCCCCTTTTGAGGAATGATGAAAAAGCTTTATATGTTTGAAGTTATTCTATCCAACTTGTGATGGATGCTGGACACGTAAACGAATAGTTACATTGTTGATTTGACTTACTAATATTTTATTAAAAAGATATATGCATTTATTTCTTAAAATTTTATTAATTTTTTATAAAATTGACATGTGATATATTTTAAATTATTTTTTCTTTCAATTTTGTCAAAAAAATTTAAAATGTATGTATTTATTTAATTAATAAATCCTTGCAGTCTTTTTAGAATAAAATTTTTAAATGTATACTTTTTGGTATTTTTTAATTTTGTAAATTTTTTAAAAAAATCTGTACAACTTAAATTAAAATATTATTTCTCTTAATTATTTTAATCAAATACTAAGTAGATATTCACCTGTTTGTAATATTAATAAAGACTGAATAATAAAAATAAAATAAAATAGATATTTTTATTTGTTATCTTTTCTCAAAAATAAATTAATTTTTCAGTACAATTTCACATTGTCCTTAATCTTCAGCGAGGACTAGGCATTGAATAAGCCTTATTTGCAAACCCAAACCCAAAGATTGAGACCCTACCTAAAGACTAGATTCAAAAGAATTATGTTCAAGTTCGGGTCTAATTTAATTTGAAGCTCCTAACTTGAAATTCAATCAAATTTAAATTTAATTTAATTATTTGTGAGGGGTTCATACTTCTTCTTTTTTTTTAAACGAGGTACAGCGAAAAAAATTATAGACCGAGTCTCGAGAAATATAATCTGGATTTATCCTCTAGAAGGATTAAGTAGCACCTTATGGGTGTAGTAGTTAAATAATGGATGCTTACAACAAAATGAACTACATAATTTGCTAGCTCATTGACGCATCTGTTGCCCTCTTGGTATATATGACGATGAGCAACAGTCCAATTACGAGCAAACAATTCGTTAATTCCCATAATTATGAGGTTGAGAGCCCGAGAACGATTGTCAGAGGAGGATAGAATCTTGATTACCGCTATAGAATCTACTTCAAGCTCTATCCAACGATACCCCAAATTCCATGCTAGAGTAAGGCCTGAAAAAACACCTCAGAGTTCTGCATTCAGTGATGAGCACCATCCGAGATTATGTATGAAGCCTCCAAGCCAGTTGCCTGCACTATCCCGTAACAGTCCACCGGTTGTTGTTGAGGATGAGGAATATTTACAAGCTCCATCTGTGTTTAATTTTACTCATCCAATTGGAGGTTTGGTCCAACCGATGAGTTTATCTTGTCGAGAACGATCTTCAGTGGTAGCTCGTCGTTGCCACATGGCGGATTGGTAAATCTGATCTGCATATGATAAAATAGGAGAAGATGATGAATCAGGTCATATAAAAATGACCCTCAAAGAGGAATAAATTTCTCTATTTTCATAAGAACAACATGTAGTGTCAAAAATAATCAATCATTCATACCCAAAGACATGTCGGTGATTCTAGAGATTGGTAGTCAGCCAATCCTGAATAGACATGTTAAAAAAATCAGGAGAGATAAATTGAGCAAGAAATGCATGCCACACTTGACTGATTCGATCAGAGTCTCGCATAACATGAGGGGTTCATACTTCACAAAAAGATTAAAGTGTTGAACACATTAGTCTACCGAACCATCACGTAAGAAACACCTTATTGGTCACATACAGAAACACATACAGTCCCTTTGCTTTTGCAAAATCGACAAAGGTACGTCAGTACGATGTTGTCAGAAAACTGTGAATATAATTGATCATTGTGCACGTGGAAATCAAGCATACATGAAACAGGTTGAGCTGTACTGTAACACTAACACCTGTCTAACAATGGTTGAAGGATTTTCAGAATCTTCATTACGATTCTGACCAAAGTTGTTTGTACAATTATGTAGACTACAGACACAAAATAAGTCGCGTAAAAGATGGGTTCCGATCGGATCTATTCTTTTCAATCTTAACACAGAAATTTTGATATCTAATTTTTGTTAGTCTATTCCATTTATAACTTAATATCATTTTAAGGTGAAAATGAGGTTGAAATAAGCTTATAAAAACAAAAAAATTTATGCTAAAAAAAGATACAAATATTTTTTATAATTTTAAAAAATTGGTTAATATTTAAAAAATTAGATATTTTAATTAAATAATAATAATATGATATACGATGTTTAAATAATTAAATTTTATTCGATTTTAACTTTTTCAGTTCTATTTATTTTAATAATTCTGTCAGTAAATTTTCGTAAATTAATAAGTTTTATTATTTAAAATAAATAAATAATTTTATATTTTTTTAATTAAACTTCAAATTCTTCGATAAATAAGGACAATTTTTTTAATCATATTTTAATTTATTTAACTATATTCAATTTTTAGCCAATTTTATGACAGTTTAAGCTTTTAAACCTTAAACTTTTTGTCTTATTAGCTTAACTTTTGGTCTGTTTTTTTAAACATTGAATTTAAAATAACTCCTAAACTTGAATCAAACTAATTAAATTTGAATCATATTAATAATTTATTATAATTATGTTAAATTATTAATTTAAATCGATGTTTAAAAACTTTTATCAAATTCTAAGAGAAGAAAAAAATATTTTTAAAATTTCTAAAACTACATAAAAAAAATCTCTATGTTTTTTATCTTAATTAAAATTGTTCTTGTTTCACTCTCCAATGTCGATACTACATATCCCTTGCATATATTTTTGCATTTAGTGTTACAAAGTTGAATAACTCATGTTATTTTAGGTGATTATCACTTAAAAATATAATTAAGAGCTCGTTGTTATTATTAGTATTTTTTATTAGTATTTTTATTTTTGCTATTATTTATATATTTTAGTTTAGTTTAGTTTATTTTATTTTCTCTATTATTATTTTTTTTGGTTATTTTTATTCTAATTTTACTTTTATTTATCATTTTTTATTTTTGTTTTCATCCATAAGTAGATCATTTAAAAATAACTTCTTTACTAATTACGGATAAAGCTGCGTATTACTAGAACTTTTTAGACCCCGCCTCTTAGCGAGATTTTTAGTGAATATTATTGTTGTGGCAATATTAGTTAGTTGAGTCACTACCAATTTGTGCATATTAAATTATATCATGCGTGACATGCTTGCTTGTTTCTAGTACTATATTCAAAGACAAGTTTGAATATTCGTGAACAATATTTTCTTTTATTTTTTGATTATTAAAGAGCTTCAAACTTGTGAATAAATAAGTTGTTATATTATTAACATTAATTATCGATGACATGCTAATCCAATTATACCAAAAAGTTTAGGGATAGCAATCTGACTCTAAGTCAACAGGCTTGGCCCTGGTTGACCAACCCGAAACTCAACTAAAAGTGACAAAATGTTGTCGTTTTGTAAAAAATAACAATATTTTTTTAATTTTTAAAATTAATAACTCAGACCAGGTTGATTGCCTCCGACCCTGTAACACCCAAATACCCCCTGGCAGGATACATAGATGCCACCCAAGACAGGACAAACAAATCAAAACATTTCATACTTACATTTTAGAATTTCAAACATACATATAATACATATCGTAATTTTAGAAAAAAAATCCAAAGAATATTTACAAGCCTAAACAAACGAAACAAAATATATTTTTGAGCAATATAAAAAAAAGACTCCTTTGGCCATTGCGGTTGACTTTTTCTCAGTCTTTATACTCTTTGCTCTGAACCTACACGGGACAAATCCATCGTGCTAAGCATATAGCTTAGTGAGTAATAACTAATCTATATTAAATGATTTATTTAACAATAAAGCAGAAATAATGCATTTCAGAACAGATTGTAATGCATTTCAGAACAAATTGTATAATCAACAGAACTGCATAATACGGGAGGTTTTAAAGCCCTTCAGAATCAGAACATAATTTAACTTATGTCAGAATCAAACAGATATCCGAATACAAAACCAGATGATTGCTAAATCCATTCACAGAAGCGGGTAACGGGACTTATACAGGAGATACCACAATTGGTATCAGCAGGAGAGACACATGTCTTGATATCAGGAGACACTAAAGTGTCAAATACATGAGACACCGAGGCAGTGGCGAAGCCAGAAAATTATTCCAGGGGGGGCAATGTATCCAATCCAGGGGGGCAATGTATCCAATCCACCATGGCATTTGCATATCTTCTATTCTTCTTTAATTAAAAAAAAATTTGAGGTTGGGCAAATAGCTTCGCTACTGCACCGAGGTGTCAATAACAGGAGCAGTTGCAGACCCTTCTAGGCATGCCTATTTACCCACAACTAGGACTCCACAGGTTTAAAACCAAACAAGGTCATTGCAGACATTTCATGTGCAAGCAAATAACACTTTCAATACATTCTCGAATATTGATCTCCTCGGACAATTTAAGTCCGGAATTCATAAACAAATCACAAGCAGCATAATAATATTGGAAGCGTAAATAAATCAAATTAAATCAATCCTAGGAAATCATCTAGGTTGACTCACAAAATTTACCATCTAAATTACTTACCTAAATCGCCCTTATTGTTTATTGCCTCGAAGTCCCGACAATATCTGGAAGTGGCCGTTCCTCTATAACAGTTAACACAAATACACATCACTATTGTACATAATTAAAAATTCACTAATGTATATGAAATATTTTTAATGCATATTCATGACAAATTCCGGGATTAATCCTTAATTCTTACTTTTATTCCAAAATTCACAACTCAAAATTTATTAAATCCTTAATTGTCAATTAAATCTAAAAATTCACAAATTCACATGGAGAGGTAGAAAATTTTCTTATGAATCCGTTGCTTCGAGAATTAGGTCATTCGGAGGTTGGATGGCAAAGATATAGTCAAAAGAGTGAAAAAACTCAATTAAAACAAAAACAAAAATAAAAAATAGCATCTCAGCAGAACAGGCTCGCGACAGTGAGCTAGCTCGCGATCATGACCTGGCTCGCGGTCGCGAGCAAGGAGAAGGAATGGACAGCACGCGATCGCGAGTCTCACAGACGCAGCTCCGGGTCGCACTGGCGACGGCTCGCGACTGCGAGTCGTCCAAAATAATATCGCGATTGCGATTTCCGTCTTCTAAAGGCCTGCTCACGATCGCGAGTCTCAGACAGAAATGGCAATCTCGCGATCGAGAGTTTCTTCGTCTTCACTTCACTGTCGCGATTTCAGAAACTTTTCCTCTCATTTTTTTCTTAACTTCTTCACTTTAAAACTAACCTATTCAGCATTTCTATTCTTAAATACAAACCAACATTGCATCTGTCTCTCTCTCTCTCTCTATACGGTATACTTTCAAAATTCATATTTTTATCCCTCTTTCTTGGTTTTCTTGGTTTTCCATCACAACAGTCCACGGTATCTATCATTTTTCTCCATAAACCTCTACATCTCATTAAGCTCTATATTTCCGTAAGCTTTAACCTCACCCGATAATTCACGTATGTACAGAAATTTTACAGTGAGTTCATCGAGTAATTGTTTTTCTCCATAATATTGCACTCTTCCAATACAACTTTAATGACTCTTCTAACTCCCACGTACATTTAGTTCAGTCAAAACTTGTCAAAAACATTCATGCTTATTAATAAGAAAGAACATAGCATCACCGAAACTACTAGTCTAAAACTCATGCATGCATATATATAATTACACCTATAGAATATCATTCAGTTACTTACTTGTTTCAGCTTGTATTTCCAGTAGGTTTGTTACTCGGTGAAAAAGAAGAACAATGAAGAACATATGCGACAGAGACAGTTTTTAATACAAAACATCAGACTGTGTATATCATGCATGTCATTCACGCGTCTTCACATTTTCAAGTCATTTGTCACTCATATCAGACTACCACATGTAACCTTGCATGCAAACCTTTTGTCACAATGTAATTAGTCTATTATTATTCTTATTTTTATTTAGTTATTTATTTATTTTTCTTAATCTAAAAATACTCAAATTTTTCCTGAAATTCCTAAAATTCACCAAATATTCTGAAATAATAATATGACTCTCCAAATAAATTTTCAACTAAAAAATAATTCACCAACAATTTCTAAAAATACTCGAAATGTGTAAAATTGTTAAATCACATTTAATACATTCCAAATAAATCTATAATTTCCATTTGTAAACCAATTTATCCGGAATATGTCATGAATGCATGCCAAAATGCTTATGCACAAATAAGCAAATATTCGAACATGCAAAGCATAAAACGTACTAAATTTTCGTAATATCCTAACCTCTAATTTGGGGCGTTACAGACCCGACCGGCCTATTATCATCCATAAAAAAGATCGAATCTTTTTTTCTGCATTGTTGATCATATTTAAAATAATAACAATACAACCAATGATTAAAAACTCAAATCTACTCAGACACTCTAACCATAAAATTTTTTAATTATTCAATTATTCAGTTCAGTTTGTTATAATAACTTTTGTTATTAAAAATTATTTAATTTATTAATTTTTATAAGCAGATTAATTTTGTAAATCATAATAAAATAGTAAATTTTCATTTAACAACTTTTTTCTTTAATTAAACTTCAACTTTTTCGACAAGTAAAGATAATTTCCTTTTTAATTCTATTTTAAATTATTCGATTCTGTTTGATTATATTTCAAATTCTGTGCAATTTAAACCTTTTAAACCTTAAACATATATCGGATACAACACAACATTTTTATTTGATAATGGTTAAAAATACTATTACTTCTTATAGTTTTCTTTTTTATGTTACTATTCATATTTTAAAAATTACCAATTATTTATAATACTCTTAATCATTATGTATTTTTGTCATATATTTTAATCAAAGTAATGTAATATTAAAATTTTAAATGGAAAAAATTAATAAAATATAACTAAATAATTTATATGATAATTAAACAATATAACCTACACATTCAAACATTCAAGTACTTCCTCTTAAATCCAAAGCAAGCAATGCCTTATTCGTTACCTTTACTTTTGAAAAGTTGACAGAAATAATGTCGGTACGATGTCCTCATAAAACTACGAAAACTGGGATTAATATAATTTATTATTATGCACATGAAACAAAGGTTGAGCTGTACTGTAACACTAACACATGTCTCACATGATCGAGAGATATGCGGAACATCATTACGATTTATATGTACAATTATGGAATTTGTAGGTTTAGTGTCTGTGGTGTGGTGTTTTATGAGCATCCATTCATCTAATTTTTGTAGGTTCTCATTTATTAGATAAATAGATGTTTATAGAATAAGATAGACATAGAATAATAACAATAGGTGATCTGTTCCTAATCTATAGATAAATGATTATATCAAATTCACTAAATAACGGCAATTTCTTACGATTTAAATTTTTTCTTGTTCTTAATTTTTTTAGTCTTTAAATTTTATTAAAAAATTTAGAGATTTTGATTACGCGAGGATTAATCAAGTACTACTTACTTATAAAATAAATTAGCATAGCTCTTAAATTTTGAATCAAACTAATTAAAATTTACTCAAATTATAATTAATTATAATTATACTAAGATCGATATTTTTTTCTTCTATTGTTGTTGGTATCTAAAAATGGAATAATATAATCCTAGGAATGAAATATAACAGATGATTAAAAAACTAAATTTGTTCAGTTGGTTTAATCATAAAAATATTAAACCGGTCAACTATTTAATTCTATTTACTATAATAACCTTTATTATTAAAATATAATCGATGAACTAGAATTTTGTTAATATGATAGTCATTCCTTTCCAAACCTTTTTTTCAAACACAAACCCCTAAATACTTACCATTGCTAGCCCCTTGTGTCATATTTTTTAGTGCATGCACATGTCTTCATAGTAATTTAAATATTTCATTTTCAGTTCCTTACTTTAAGTTGATCTTTGTAGATAGTAGATTTCAAAAAAACAAAAAAAAAACAGAAAGCTTTCTCACAGGAGAATGGTTATTGAAAAAAGCCAAGAAAGAAAATAATAATAATAATCAAAAGGCTTTCTCAAAAAGCAAAGAAAGAAAAGTTCAGAAAGCTTTTTCTAACAAAAAAAAGCCTCTCATGAGAAAAGTTATAAAAAAATGTGTTAGATTATGTTTGTTGTGTTGGTGTTTGTTTCAGGAGGAAAATATTTGTGGTGCATGTACTCATTTTTCTTTCTTCTCTTCAATCCATTCATTTAGCCTTCCGTAAATTACAACCTTAAAAAGCCCTTTTAATTTTCAAAATTATGGCTCTTATAGTGGAGAGGTAGAGCTATCACAAGCGTATGGTTGAGAATGGACTAAGCAAATTTTAGAGTGAAATTATCTTAAGATATGTGAGTAGAGAGATAAACAATTTCCCTTGAGAGAAGTCTCTTTTGCTCAATCTCCTAGATTAAATTCTTGAAGTGTTTATTTTCTTAGTTCGCTTTCAGTCTGCTTTGGTTGATTTCTGAAAAAGTGATTTTTGTCAATTTCCTACTCTTATTTTAAGCATGATCGGAATTTTTCTTTTGCACTTGTATCTCTTTGACTCTTATAAGCTTTGTCCAGGAGTACAAAGGTTTAAGTGTGGGGGAATTTGATTGAACTCAAGTTTACTATATAAATTGGCAACATTTTCATGGTCTTTACTATACTTCTGGGCTCCTTTTCTTAGATTTTATGCTTAATTTGAGTCTTGAGTCCCTATCTTTATTGTATATAGTTTGAGAATACAATTGTCACAAATCATTATTAATTGCACTAATTAATTTTCTAAGAGCAATTGATACTGCAAACTACCATTTTTTATTGTAGGAAACTCAAGAAGAAGATATAGAGTCAATGAAAGCTGAAGTGAAGTCAACGAGTGAATAGGCGCAACAGGAAGTTCACCGCGGCAAAATACAAAGGAATCCAGGCTGAACTTTCGGTAAAAGTTCGCCGCGACAAAAATTAATTCTTTCGCCGCGGCGAAGAAACCAACAATGAAGCAAAATCTTTCGGGAAAAGTTCGTCACGGCGAACCTTCGAAGACCCGAACTATTTTCGGAAGTTTTACATACTGTGCAAACCGACCCAGCAACCCGTTTTGAGAAGAAACCTATTTTCGGATAAGTTGAAGAATGCCGACATATATATTGATTGATATTTCATCAGCTGAGGGGGAGGAGGACACTCAACATACATTCCACTACCTTAACACCCACGGTTCCCTTCGGGGTTCTGGGGGAGAGATGGAGGGACGACTCCATCGTTCTTTCATATCTCCCTGATTTATCCATCATCTTGCATTGTTTCCCCTCATCTCTCTCTCCACCTCATTTTCTTAGCATTTTCACCACTGACTTCCATCATGGGTAGCTTGGATTCATTCCTAGTTGCGAGGCTTCCGGTTGCTATGCGTGGCTAGGCGTTTCTTTCCTTTTGAAGATGTAGCGACGACTGGAGTTTAATGAGGTTAAAAGGGGAGTAGCTTAATTCGTAGTATAGCTATGATTTATGAATGCCTAAGTTTAGGATTTGTAACTTGTAGTGAAGCTACTTGATTATAGTTTAATCAAATGTTGGATATTCAATGTGTGGTTTGGATTTTTCTATGTAGAACTTTGAGCTTAAATATATGAAGTCTCATATATGTCTACTTGTGATCATGTTGATTCTCTATTATCTTGCATAATTGTGTTTGATATTGAGTTGATGCTCGATTTCATTTGACTCATTGCATTGGTGAATTCCACCACACACACACTAAGAGCACTTAACGGGATCTTGAGAAATGGAGTTCATTGATCAAGATCCTGGACTTAAAGAGTCGTTTAAGGTTTACTACTTAACACTTAGTGATTTCTACTCCCAACAAATTAGCTTTGAACTATAATAGCCAAAGCTCAATTTCAAGAGGATTTTATCACTTGTTTACTCACTTATTTTAATCTTTTCATTTTTATTTCCAAAAATAAAAAAAAAACATTTTGATGCTTAAACATCTTATCTAGATAGAGTAAGAGCACGAACAAAAACTGTTATCACATTATAAGTAACAACGCCTTAAATTATAGATTACGAATTAATTATAATTATAATATTAGCATTTGTAGTTATGTTTACAATCTATAGTTTTAAGCCTTAAAAAAATAATACCAGACAAAAAATATATTTTTTCAAAAATTAAAAAATTGAATCAGTTTGACCATTTCAGTCATATAAATTTTGAATCGGTCACTCTTTTTGTTCAATTTATAAATTTTTGGTTCAATTTACTTAATAACTCTTATTTTTAAATACTAATTGGTTAAACTAATTAATTTTTATTAACAATCTATTTTTCAATTAAACTTAGGTAAAGATATTCCCTTTCAATCTGTGAAATTTGCAATAGACCTACAGGCCCACACGAGAAGGAAAGTTAGAGCACTTACAAGCTTAAGCAAGGTTTAATCCTAAAACTAATTGACAATAAGTGAAATAGCTCGCTAGACTTATATGTTAGTATTATTTTTCCTCTTTCTCCAATGTGAGACACTCACATGTGGGTATTCTCAACACAATCATATCTTAAATTCTTTAATTTTATTCAATTTTTAACCGATTTTGTGACGTTCTAAATATTAAATGAAAATTTAAAACTTAAAAAAAATTCTCTTTAACTTTCAGTTTTATTATTAAAATATTTTTTTTAAAGAGAACCCTAATTATTGTCATAATGGTCCAAAGTTGACGGAGAGACCTTTCGAGTGACCTGTTATTTATTATGACCTGTTATTGCATACTCACCTACCAATTGGTGGTGCCTAAAATGAATGCCGTAGTCCTATTACTAGATGCCCATAATGCTCTTATAACCTCTTAAGTTATTAATTTTATTTTTGCCCTTTCTATGTTTATGAAAATTTTCTGTCTTTATTGTTAGTTCGCTAGCCAATCACCAACCTCATTGATTATGTGTGAACATCACGTGGTCTACAAACTTTGAGCTGATAGATTCATTTATCACAGCTATGAATAGCGACAAGAATAGTTTAAGATGGACTTTTGGAGGTTAATTCTCTATTATAAAAGTCTTTTTTTAGAAACATAAGTATTTGACTGTAAAATAAAAAAATATTTCTTTAATAGATATGATTTTTTTGCAGTCAAAATACAGCTTTTTAATAAACTCAAATTTAGAATTTCTCAAAAAAAAAAGGTAGATTTTTCAGATTAATTAATGAGCCTATTTTTAGCCCATTTTGCTCTTATATTTTACACATAATTCTCACAAACTCATCTTCACGTTTATTTTGAGATTATATAATATTATTTGACTTTTTTATATGTTTTAATATTTATTTTTGATATTAGTTTTACTTATATTATAATCCATATAAAAAATTTAGTTAGATATATTTTCATTTATGTTTCATATGGTTTAAAATTATATAATAATTAATATATTGTGCTTTGCATATTATTTAATATACTTTAAATAATATTTATATGCATAAATAATTTTTATTACAAAATAAAATATAATAAAAATTAAAAATACCTTTTATTTTTATGTTGTCAAACAGTCTATTATATGAAGCTCTTAAAAAAACTCTTTTTTAAATGACAGTCAAACAGTCAACTGACTTCTTAGAAAAGCTTTTCTCATAAAAGATCTACAGAAAAAAGCTCTATTATTATAAGCCCAACGAAACAGAAGCTAATGCTGTCAACACTTTTAGGTAAATATTTCAAAGTGTGTATTAGGTAAAATTTTAAGATTACGTAATACTTTGTCAATCATGTATTTTAAATAAATTGTTTAACTAGTCAATAATTAAAATTGAAAGAGTTAAAATTTGTTGAATTGAATTTAAGATGCAATAATTTTGTTAACAGTGATGTTGATCATTATACCCTTTTAATAATTGAACTTTTCAAACTTAATTAGTTCATAGATTAGATCCATAATTACTAATTCATTGATGTCACATCAACCTATAACACTATTCGGCTCTAGATCAGAAGGTAGGAGTGAGTATTTAACTCTAATAGGATAAAAAGTTGACCTCTTTTTTGGAGCAATTCCAATTTGGATTTCAACATTACAATTAAGAAATACATGATTAGTTATAGTAAATTGTACCCATTATTGAGTAAATATAGTATATGATGAAAAGGCAATTGGATTTGTGGTTTTAGTTGTATCCTAACAAAGGGAGTGAAAGAATCTAGACTTGACTTAGCTTTACAACTTTAAATAGAATCTAAGAAGATAATGCCTTGGTTCCTTTACCCTTCTGTGCTTTAACGACAATGTTAGATGTGATGAACAAGAGTACTATTGGTTAAAAATGGTGATGATTTGGCAATTTGTGTTAATGTCATCATCCATCGTCACCGAAAGAAAGCTTCAAAAAGAGTTAATAAGCAAAGTCCCAACACTCAAAACAAGAAGATGGAATTGTTCAATTGGTGTCACACATTCCCACCCTACCCTGCCTTTTCACTTATTATTGTTTTTAAATATATAGAACATTTAGTTGTACCCAAATTTGTCCCTATAATATATATATATATATATATATATATAATTTTATCATATCTTATTATATTTATATAATAGAGAGGACAACATTAAATATCTATAAAGGCTTTGACTTTCATAATTGAACCGAGTTTGATTATATTGTAGTTATAATATTATTATCATAATTATACTTAATGATACTATAACCAAATATTGTCATAAAATATAAATAGATTACTTTTTTTAAATATATTTAGTCTCTTACTCAAATCTTTCTCTTTGTTAGCAAGTTTTTGTCATTGTGAAATAATGGTAGGTTAAGGGTCACTTTTTAGGAGACTATTCTAGCCCTTAACCTTTCCCTACAAAAACCCTCTCATTATTCTTCTTCTTCTTCCATACCCAACACCTCTTATAATAAGCTATAATCCTTTCTTTCCCTCTCACTCACTCTCACTCATTCTTCATTATAATCAACTTTTAGTGTTCACATATTGTCAATCTTCAGGAGTATTATAAAGCTATCTCTTTTAAGAATGCCTGAAGAAAGCACCAGCAACTCCTCATCCAAGTACTCCAAAAGTTGTCAAGACCCAGAAGAAGATAAAAGTACGTGCAAGAGACGTCGAGACGGTAGCAGGCACCCGGTGTTCAGAGGCGTGAGGATGCGAAGTTGGGGCAAATGGGTGTCCGAAATTCGCGAGCCTCGCAAGAAATCGCGCATATGGCTCGGGACGTTTCCTACACCGGAAATGGCAGCGCGTGCGCATGACGTGGCTGCGCTGAGCATCAAAGGCGACGCCGCAATCCTTAACTTCCCCGAACTCGTGGAACGGTTGCCACGGCCTTTGTCTTCATTGCCGCGTGACGTTCAAGCCGCCGCAACCAAAGCCGCGGCCATGGTGGAGCTGGACAGCTCTGTCTCATCGTCAGAGACGTCATCGTCGTCGTCCTCCTCCTCCTCGTCCTCAGAGACATCGTCCATATCCGTGTCCAAAGTCGGAGACTCCGAGGAGCTGACTGAAATCGTGGAGCTACCAAACATAGAAGGGAGTTTTGACTCGTCGGAGACAGGGGTCGAATTCATGCTGGTTGACTCGGTCGATGGATGGGTATACCCACCAATGCTGGACTTGAGCGGAGAGTTCTCCGATCAGTTTCTGGGAATGGAAAGTTTGATGTCAAGTGTAATATTCGGACCTTCAGTTTGTGATTGATTCCCTAAATTTGGATTTTTATTCCAAATATTAAAAAGGTTTTTAATATTTAAAATATCTAAGTTCCTAATTGTCTTTTATTTTCCTTAAAATTAGAGAAAAATATATAGTAAAATTAGGATTTGAAATATGATCACAAGTTCTTTTTTTCTTTTTCACGTGCATAAAATTGTAATAGATTGCAATGTTTTGGTCCCTTTGCAAGGAACAAAAATATAAGAACTAGACTCTATCTCTCTCTCTCTGTTTTTTTTTTTGAAGAAATCTCTTTTTCTTTTTTGTTTCCCTATTCTTTTTACAGTGTTTTGGAATATTTTATGTGAGTTAATAAGTTAGAAGGTCGTTTGGAATTAACCTTTTTGTTAGTTAAAAATAAGGTTGTGTATTATTAAACTTTTATAAACTCCACGTTTCAGCAAAATTTTTACCAAGTGTTGAAGTTGTTTTTTTTAATAAGTTAATTGACATTAAGTAATAACACCTCTAAAATAATCAATTTTTTTTTGGATACAAAGACTTGATTTAGTGATATTAGTAATTTATGTTGATTTTATATTCCTTCTTTAAGAGGCAAAAAGTAATATTTGGACGGTGTAATTTTCAATGACATAAAAATAGGATCAGAAGTTAAACAGATAGATTTAAAATTTAAAAAGTTCAATAAGTATTAAACTATTATAAAATTAACTAAAGATTCAAAATTTTTATAGCTGAATCACTAATTTTATAATCTTGGGGATAAGGAAAATGCCATTTTGCTTCTCTCAGTAATAATGGACAGGCGGATAAGAATCCTATGATGTAGATAAGGGTTTTCTTTCTTTTTTTTGGGTAATGGTCTAAAAGGCTAGCTTTCAATTCAATCCTGGAAACTCACAATCGCAGTGATTTTGTTTTATCCAGAGATAAGTATCTTAGGAGCTGTTAACTGTTTTTAACTTAATTAGCCACTGAGATTTCACGAGCCAATACTCAAAGAAAGTTAACACCTCGTCACGGGTTCATTCTATCATTTTCTACATAGTATATGCCGTTTTTATTCCAAGGTTTCAACACTAGAAATCTTCCATAATGCAATGATTACATATTATTAAACTGTAAATTCTCTCTCTATATATATACAACTTATATCATTCTTTTATTATCACATCTACATGTGGGTCTACCGGTAACAGTCTCTCTATTATATAGGAGTAAGGCTGCATACTATCAGACTTCCACGAATCTCACTTTATTGCGAGAATTCAGACTAATTATACATATAATAATTATAGATTTTTATGTGAAAAGTTGTGTTATTAACATTAGTATTTTGAGTACTTTTGAAAAATTTCTGGAGTGATTGTAGCCATACTTAACCTAATTTGATTTGATAATATAAATGTAAGCATATACTTAACAATGGTTTAACAAAATTCAAGGAGTAGTTATATCAAAAAAAAAATAAAGGAGTAATCTAAAAACATGAATCAGTCAAAGATTTATTTACAAAGCTTTACTAATTAAATTGAATCAACCAACTAATTTATCAATCCGTTAAACTCGGTCAAAATTTGATATAAGAGTTTGACGGTAACTTGTTAATAAATATTATATAAGATATTAAAATAAATATATAATACATTAACATTAACATTAATATTAACGTCGAAACATGTTTTGTTTTTATTTGAAAAAAACAAAAAATGAAAATCGCAATAAAAAATAGAAGTGGAACAAAACGATCTTTTATGTAACGTTCTCCGTATAAATAAATCGGGTGAGATCATATATATTATTTTCAACAATCTAACTTTGAACCTAATAAATATTAAAGAGAGAACAAGTATTTGCAGCCGTTCTTGCTTAGGAAGGAGTCTAACTAGCCGTTTAATGATATAATGCTGACGCGAAGGGTTATGTACAAAATTTCACAAATGTTAATAACTATCACGGTTTTTCTTACAAGAATGTTAACTGGTGGCGTATTTTATGGCGAAACTACGCTTATGATCGTATGACCAAATACAGAATTTCAAAGGAAGAAGATGAAGAATTAAGAAAGTGGACAAATAGTAAAAAAGATATGGCCTTCTGATCTTGTTCTTTGTTGTTTATGGTTCGTGGAAGAAGAAGACCCCACGTTCTGTTACTTTCTTCGCTTTGCTTCCTCCCCACTAATTTCAAAGCTCGTGAAGCTGACGAGCTCCAAATGGTCGCCAATAGACATCATGTCTCTATCTTATTATAAAAAGGTGAGTGTGATGCATGACGTGAAGGGAGCAATTTTCAAAATGTACCGTTGCCATCTTGCTTTTGTTTTGTAACTTTTACGAAATCGAATACGAAGTATTTACGTGGCAAAACACAAAAAGGGTAAAGTTTCTTTTTCTTTTCTTACTAACTTTTTTCATCTAAAACTTCAATTTTATATTTAAATAATATAGTCAAATTGGTTTAAGTTAGAAGTTTTAAATTTTTTAAATTTTTACAATAAATTTTCAATTGGACTGATCGTTTAATTTATTAAATGACTTATTTTAATATATGAGACTTATTTAATGTACATTTAAAAATAATAATAATAAGTGTTTTTAATTATAAATTTTGTTGATAATTTCCCTTTTTTATAGCTATGAACAAAACAAATATTAATTTTAAAATTAAGGGTAGTTTTTCAGATACCATATTCGAGCAATGATGTTAATCTCAATAATAGAGAAATCATAAGTTATGTTAGAAAGGTCTAACCCACCCCCAAAAGCTAGCTTAAGAGGAAAAGGTTTGCACACTATTATAAATTGTTGAATGCTCTCATATTTGTCTGATGTGAGATTTCTAACACACCCCTCTCAGCCCAGAGCAGGACTGGACATCTGATGGACGTATTGGGCAAAGGGACATAACCAGACACCGTTTCAACCATTGATATAAGCAGGCCCTGATACCATATTAGAAAGGCTTAACTCACCTCTAAAAGCTAGCTCAAGAGGGAGAGGTTTGTACACTATTATAAATTATTGAATGTTCTCATATTTGTCCGATATGAAATTCCTGACAAGTTAACACAAGGTTCTCCGCTTTGTGAAGGTCTGAGAAAGGGTAATTGATATATGCAACATTTTTCTTGAAATTTTTACAAAGTGACATTTAAATATGTGACATTTTGGCCACAAAATAACAACTTTTATCGAAATTCTAATTTTAATTTCAATTTTTTAAATTAGAAAACTTGTAAAGAAATTAACTCACTAATTGAACCACTCCTTGAGGTATATTAATATTATTATTGCACCCTTCACTACTTTATAAGTAATCCATGAAGTTTAGTGTAAGTTTAAAAAGTCAATCACTTGCAACTTGAGAATTTAACACGTTTATGTGTTAAATAATTGAAAATTCAAATTGTAGTTGTTTGGTAATATTTCTACCTAACGTTTGGAAATTTGGGTCGTTAAGCAAAATCAAGAAAGACCGACAAAGATTAACTTGTTAAGAAGTTTTAATTAATTCACTAATCACATGCCCCTTCTTAATTACTTTCTGTGACGCGTCTTTCCAAATTTGATAGGGAAAGAAGATTAGCTCCTTCGAGCGACTTATGTTAACCGTTAGAACTACAAACTTAAAAATATATATACAAATATGGAAAATGACATTTCTCTTAATTTTAGTAATTAAAAAACCTAATCTTGTCGATCGTAAAAGTTTTAAACTGTCTAAATTTTCGATTCGATTTAATTTAATAATTTGTATTACTAAAAATTAATTAATTTATTAACCAATATTTGTAAATTAAATTTATTTAGTTTTTAGTTAGTTTTATAACGATCTAATATTAATTAAACTTTTTAAATCTTAAATTTCTTATATTAACGTTTATCTTCTGATTCGGTAAAGATTAAATTATACCGCATTCACGACACAACAATGCCACTTATGATCATTCCACCTTCTAAATATATGTCTTTTAGTTGTCAAGCTTCCTCTCAGCAGTTGACTTTCTTTTAGCGTTACCAAATCAGATTCAGAAACGCAATTAGCATCAATCACGAAGCCCCCTCCGTTTTTGACACTCCACCAGCAAGGTTTCTTGTGGCCAGAGGACAAACGTGATCACGTGATCGGTAATAAAATATGAATTATTAAAATGTTTATTAACCGCAACGAATATTATAAAATAATTTAAATGTATGGCCACAAGTTTTTTTTAGGTATTACCTAAAAGGTTGTATTTTTAAGTACCGAGAGCAGTTTCTTTATTATATAAGGATAAGATTGCGTATTATCAAATTTTTCTAAACTCTGCTTTATTGCGAAATTTCAAGCTGGTTGTGACAATGATATGAGCAGTAGGTAGTTTGATTGTTGTTAGCTCGAATCAAATTGAATATTTTTTAAATTTTGAGTAATTAGAAAATTTTGATTTTAATTAATTTAATATTAAAAATTAAAATAATATAATCAGATTTATAGCTCGAGCTTAATATTCCGCGAGTTTTATGCAAATTTTTAATAATTTGAGTAATTTATTTTTAACTAT
>JAOQMR010000005.1:3066480-3096732 GCA_027563865.1 Erythroxylum pelleterianum
AAGGATAGCATAAGACAAAAACATTAAAACCCCTTAGGACACTTGGCATTATTAAAGAAAAAGACAAAAGAAGGATAGGACAAAATATGTAATAGGATTTCTTAATAAACCTTAATGGAATTTGACCCAATCAAATCCAATGGCCTTAATTTCAATCCCAAAATAATGTACCCCATGTTATAGTGCCATTGGACAACAATTTTTACTATCGAAAATCAACCGGTTCGTCACTTGACGATTTTTTCGATCCGGGAATTTTTCTCCTAAAAATTTCAAAAAAATTCCTATAATTTCCGTAAAATGTAAAACACACAATGGATCACTCCGATAACTTTTTCAAACACAATTTCCACATTATTCACAATAAAATTCCATTTAGGCTCAATACCGAGAAATAATCATGAATGCATATACAATTACTTTTCATGTGCAAATTCAACTGTTCACAAATACCAGTATGCATGTACAATCCTAAGTAGCCCCAATCAATCTCATCCTATACCAAATTACTATTCTACCCTTTCTGTCGGGGTTGGGATGTTACACCGGGTATATCAGACCATACCCCCATTAAGCTCATGGATCTTTTCTCTTCCCAGAAATCACCCCATACCTTTAGATTCAATAACTTCTTGGCTCAAGTGGAGGGCTTTCATGATGCCATTATGAAAGGAATGAATTTTGGTTGTTATGGGACCGAGGAATATGTATGCATCCAGAAGCTTAAGTCCATAAAGCATGAATTGAAACTCCTTAATAAGAAGAGAGGGCAGAATTTGACCAAGGAAATTGACCTTTCTCGGGATAACCTTCACTCCTTACAGCAAGCTTTGGCTGAAAACCCTCTAGATACAAATCTCGCTACAGCTGAAAAAGAGTCCCTTAAGAATTATTTAGAGGTGGTTGCAAATCAACACTCTTTGATGAAACAAAGATCTAGGATCTCCTGGATTGAGGAGGGGGACCGATGCTCTAAATTCTTCTTCAATACCTTGTTAGCCCGCAGGCATATTAATAGAATTAACTCCATAATTTCTGAAGATGGCAGGGTAGAGGTAGCACAGGATGCCCTTTTATTTTACAGTAAGCTTCTGGGGTCAGATTCTTCCCATACTCTGCAGGACTTTGATCTTAGCCTCTTTATCACCTCCAAAATTCCTGTCCAAGATACTTACAGACTGACTACCCCTGTTTTGGATCAGGAAATTGATCATGTGGTGTTTAGCATGAATAGATCCAAAGCACCTGGTCCGGATGGTTTAACTGGCTTCTTCTACCAGAAAACTTGGTCGTGCTTGGGTGGAATGATTAAAGATGCAGTGAAGGAATTCTTTTTAAAAGATCTTCTTCTCAAGGAAATCAACAAGACTTTCCTCTGTCTAATCCCTAAAAACCAAAGTCTGGCTTCATGGACTGATTACAGGCCTATATCTTGCACTAACTTCCTTTATAAGATCATTGCCAAGATTTTGGCTAATAGAATGAAGGGAGTCTTGCATTTCCTCATTAGTGACAATCAAGGAGCATTCATGGCAGGTAGGGATATTGGAGATAATATCCTCTTGGTTTAAGAACTCTTAAAAGGGTATACATGCAAGCGATCAGCCCAGAATTGTACTATAAAGGTAGACCTCCAAAAAGCTTGTGATAGTGTTAATTGGGGATTCTTATTGAAGGTTCTGAAGGAAATGAATTTCCCCTCAAAGTTCATTAACTGGATTAGTCAATGTATTTCTACTGCTTCTTATGGGATCTTAGTAAATGGGAGTCCTACAGGCTTGTTTAAGGGGAAAAAGGGCCTCAGGTAGGGGGATCCTCTCTCCTCCTATCTTTTCCTCATTTGCATGGAAGTCCTAACTCAATTGCTCAAGTACAACATTTCTCGGGAGCCGAGATTCAAATTCCATTCCAAATGAAAAAAGATTTCACTAACAAATTTATGTTTTGCAGATGATCTCATTCTCCTATGCCATGCTAACTTGCAATCGGTTTCCCTCCTGATGGAGAATCTTACTCAATTTTAAGAGATGTCGGGCTTAGGTACTAATCTCCACAAAAGCTTCATTGTTCTCTCCAATAGTGCATCTCATCTCTTAAGTGTCCTAGCCCATGCAACTGGAATGGAAATTAAACCTCCACCTCTCAACTACTTGGGGATTCCTATCTCTTTTAAGCGAATTAGGTTTTGTGAATGCCTTCCTCTAGTCGAAAAAATTCAGAAAAAATTGGGATTGTGGACGAACAAAGCTCTTTCCTATGGAGGTAAGCTCCAGCTCCTCAAGTCTGTTATTCTGTCCATGAGCACCTATTGGAGCTCTTATATTTTCCTCTCCAAAGGCCTATCCAAAACTATCAAAAGGCTTATGAAACAATTCCTGTGGGGGAGTAAGAATGGTGAAAACGGGATGGTCAAGGTAGCTTAGCAGTTTGTATGCCAACCTAAAGCAGAAGGGGGATTGGGAATTGAATCCCTATTTGAGAAGAACCGAATTCTCATGTCTAAAAGAATCTGGAGGATACTCAATGATCAAGAATCATTGTGGGTCAAATGGATGCACTCTTTCATGTTGAAAGGAAGGAGTTTTTGGGCTCTAAAACCTAAACCCAGCTATACTTGGTTTTTTAACCAACTGTTAGGGTTTAGGGGAGAGCTTTATTAGCACATCACTTGCCAAATAGGGGAGGGGGATAGAATTTCCTTCTGGTTTGATAATTGGACAGGGAATGGGCCTTTAATCTCAAATAGCATGGCCACTACTCTCTTAAACCACATCCCCAAGGATGCCAATCTTCATGCTATCATTTTTAATGGTGGATGGACTCTTTCTTTGGAGGAGCAATTCAGGCTGAACATCCCTCCCCTCAGCCAAGGGGAAAGGGATACATATTTCTAGACAGGTCTCCCAATTTCTGATATTACCCCTATGACAATTAGGAAATTTAAGGCAAGGCCAGAAAATAAGGTTGAATGGGCCACTCTGGTTTGGAATGTAGCACTCAAACCTGATGTAACTTTTTTTCTTTAGCTTGCATTGAGGAATAGGCTGAGTACTATGGATAGACTCACTTTCCTGACCTCTTCTAAGCACTGTGTGTTCTGTAACTCAGACGATGAAAGCAGAGACCACCTCTTCTTTGAGTGTGGCTTCTCCAAAACTCTCTGGTTCACAGTTTCTACCCTCAGTGCCCCAGACCTTAATGCCTGACGCCTACTAGACATTATGCAAGAGATTCCTAATCTGCCTCAGTTGATTAGGAATGTGGATGAATCATAGGAGAAGTTATAACCGAAAGGAGGAACTGTAGACTAAAAGATTACATTTAAGAGCGTTTTTTAATCGTTTATTTAATTATTTCATATTTTACCAAGTTTCAAATCAGGTGGAGTTGTCAAAGGCCAATTACAGAGTCAATTCTGCAATCCTGTCCAATTACATTTCACGAGATTCAAGGATCTGTCTCTGCTTTCAATTTGATTGGAATCCATTAGAACGACCAGAGAATTATATCTGAGACTCTTTCATCATCTAGTTCTCTGAATGTTGGTGCGACCAATTAGGCTAAAAAACTCTAAAGTGTACGGAGATGCAGTTGTTCTTTCTATAGGGGTAACAATTCTTCTTGAAGGAGCCTTGATTCTCTATACACTCATTTTACAACAAATTTATTCATGTACAACTTTTTGGCCATGCTTTCAATAAGTGGGATCATGCTACTTACTTTAAATCCTAATAGAAATAGTGGCCTTCCTATCACTACTGCTTACAAGTCTTTGGAAATCGCCAATCAACTAGGAAAACTCGTTATGCGCGACAAAACAATTATGTTAGAAGCCTACAAGATATGATCCCGATTCCGAGACAAAAGATTCAAGGACTGGGTCACCTATGTAGCTCGTGTTGGCCTTTTCATTCATGTAATTTTCAGATACCCAGCATCCGTAGCCATATTTGTCATTGCTTTTAGTGCACACCATAGGTTTTTTTTTCTTCTGATCAAATCTATGAATCGAGGGAGAGAGAGAATCTTGGCCATGGTTTTGATCAGTCTGACAGTGAGAACAAGGTAGAAGTTAAAGCCTTTACGTCCTAAATATTTCTCTATCAGAATACCCAGAAATCAATGCGAGAAGATCCAAATCAATTAGCATATCAGCAAAACTGATGGTAGATTGAGAATGTTTTTATGGGAAAAAGGGTTGCCTGGAGAATATAAAATGAAAAATGTTCGAGATTTTTCTCTTTATCTCTTTAATTATTGGGATTGTATAGGTGTAAATATATTCTTAGACTCCTAATTATATTTGTAAGATTAATTGTTGAGATTTCTTTCCTTATTGTAATTATAGCTAGTACATTTTTGGAAAAGTAACGATGAGCATAATTATTTTTCCTTCTTCTGCTTCTCATCTTTTAAGTTGATATCAGAACATACAAATCCTTTTGAAGATGGGTGAAAAATTTGTTCCTATTGTTGTTCAATCCGAAGGAGCTTTTAATGCGTGTATCATTCTTTCTAAATCAAACTATGATGTTTAGTCACAACTGATGGAGATGCATATTGCTGAAAGAGGAAAACTCTCTGATATTTGTGACAAAACAAAGCCACATATAGAATCTGAAGATGTACATGAACAGTGGTATGCTAAAAATCAAAAAGTTAAAAAATGATTACTGAAGTCTCCGAGTCCAGAGATTATGAACCAATGCTTACAATTACCCACAGCCCATGAAATTTGGAGTGCACTAGCAAAAGTATTCCACGATTGAAGTGATGAATTGTCATTTTTCACCCTGAATCAAAAGGTGTTCATTGCAAAACAAAGTGGAAGACCTCTCTTTGAATACTATGGAGAGTTAAATTGAAGCCTTTCAAGAACTGGATCATCCGGAAAAAAAAATTGTCATGAAGGATCCTAAAGATGTTAAAGCATACCAAATTTTGATTAAACAGCTAAGGGTGCATATATTCCTAAAAGGTTTAGATGATGTTTTTGAACAGGTATGTGAAGATATTCTAAGGAAGGAATCAATTTTGAATCTAAAGGAATGTTATGCGTTGATTCGATAAAAGGCAGTCCGTCGTGAAATGTTGAAAGGAGAATCTAGAAACCTTAATGGTGTTATTATGGTGGTTGGAAACAAATCAAAGACAACTATTGATATTGAAAATTCTACATACAAATGCACTCATTGCAACCAAACTAGACATACCAAAGATCGTTGTTATGAACTTTTATGATATCCAAATTGGTGGGACCATAATTGAGCAACCTGCAAGAAGAATTTCAAGAAAACTCCAATTGTTGTTGTTGTTAAGACCAAAATCAATGATGATGCTATTTAGAAACTTTTTAGATTAGTAGCAAGTACAAATAATGGTACTAAGTGCCTGTTTGGTTCGGCTTTTGGAAGCCCCAAAAGTACTTTTTTTCATCGCAAAAGCTATTTTAAGGAAAATTTAAGTGTTTAGCTGAAAACTTCAAAAGTGCTTTTACAGTAGAAATAGCTTTTTTTAAAGCCCAAATACAGCTTTTTCGGGTAGACCATTCCCGTCACCTTCATAAATAACAATTTGACAACATCTCTTTCTTTTCTTTCTCTTTCTTCTGTTACTCAAGACACTCACGGTTTATCTTCCCTAATCACTCACAACTGAAAACACCCTAGTATTAGGTTAGTTCCTCCATATTTGTTGCTGGGTCTAAGTTTAATACGCAGACATCGACGTTAACAGTTTTTCCCCAAAAGCAAAGCTATAACCGTGAGGCATATGAAGAGTTAACGGAATTCTTGAGTAGGCACACGTTGAACGATGGAGACAAGTTTTGTGCTGAACTAATGCGGGAGTCTTCAAGGCACAAGGGTTTGGGTATATTCTAGTTCTACATCCCTCTTAATTCTTTTTCCAATCACTAACATTCAACAACTTTGGATATTGGTGAATTTTCCATTATATATAAATCCCCAAAGATTGCATCTTTTTTATAGGGCGAGACTCACAATCAGTGTAGTGTAATTGCTTAGCTAATCCTCATCCATCAGTGTGAAACCATGCATCTCAAGTATGCTTGATATGATTGACAAAATATATAATGGCTGAACTAATCTAAGAAATTCTGAAAACTCTCTTTTATATGGTGACAAAATCTTCATTGAAATTGCAGCTCTGCGCATCATAGAGGTCAGTGTGTAGCTTCTTGTGGTTCCTTCCTTTGTATGTTGTGTATCAATTCAATTAACGTTGTCGTATCTCATAATAGGTTCGATCTGTATACTGCAAGAATGATTTCGAGTGGGACAACTTGAAAAGATTAGCAACCAAGGTGCAGACTCTTTGCCGATTGTCCTTGTTTTTGTTTTAATGTTGGACTAACAATGGGAATGTTTTCTGATTGGTGTTATACTGTATTCTTGCTACTTCTCTAGATGGTTGGTGAGTCTAACACGAAGATTATGAGAGACTATGTTTTAGAAACTAGTCCTGCAGAGATTGAGAAGTGATCAATCTTTGGACCACCTTTTTGTGCTATGTGTTGTACTATATGCCATGGAAAATTCATGAATATTATACTATACAAGAAGGAACACATTAAACTCCTCAACATCACCGACTAGTCAAAGTTCTGCATCTATGCCGCGTATAAACTTGGTACTTGATTGTGGAAGCACTATAATGTATCAGCTGCTCTCGATCAGAGACTATCAAGTGCAAGCATTGAAACGTGTATGATAGTTTTGTCTTGTCATGGAGGTAATGCTTAATATTGGCTGAGGACATAAACTTGGACAAATGTGACCCTATTGGAATGTATTACCATGCACTTGCATAATATAGAGAATTACTTTAGACTAATTACAGTAAGAAACTTCTTATCTGGTGTTCTTTGAGTGCATTATTTCTTTACACAGTTTATATCGCTTTGTTAGCCCCTTCAGTGCTTTGGATGCATTTGGTAACAACTAATGATCTTGTTATTTACTGACCAAAAACATAAGGTATGATGGTGGGATGGCCAGTAGGGAAATTTGAATACTATCACTAATTCGATAATTTGTTGTTTGGTAAAGATGTCACTTAACAAATTAACAAGCATTTGACCTTGACAAATTTTGCAGACATAAGGCAATGTTATGCAACAATTTTGGACAGCTCAGATTTTACTTAACTTTATGTTCGACTAAATCAGTGAAGGTTATATGATAGAACAGTTATTCAATGTTATCTAACTAAAACTAGTGACAACTAGTACAAAAGAGTATATGGAATACATTTTATTTGTAAAATAGATGATAACACTATATAAAAGTAATTAAGGAGAGATTTGATCATCTAAAATATGTTCTTGAACTTATCCTAGAATATGATGCATTTTTTATGATTGCATATCTAGACCAAATGGACAATGTTGTTGCATCAGTCCAACAAAGATTGAATAATGTCTAGTGAGGCAAATAGTATAGTTGAGTGTTTGAAGATGCACTAATTCTCCTTTACAACGACATTCAGCACAAGTTTGGTACAAAGTAGACATGACTAAAGGTTTTGGAGCTCAAATGTTTCGATGAAACTCATGATGCAAAAGCATTGAAAAGCTTATCATAAGACATTAACAAATATTTTGATATTGTAAGGGTCACCAAAATAGATAAAGTCATGCTAACTAACATATACTTAATGGAGATGCAAAATTGATGACGGGCTTGAATGGATGACGATTTGAACACCAATACATAAAAAGATTTGCCTAATGCAATTGCGTTTGTTAATTGACTAGTATACTTTAAATATTATTTTGCATAAATAATTTTATTATAAAATAAAATATAGTTAAAATTAATAAAAGTAATTTTTACTTTTATATTGCCAAACAGTCTATTGTATGAAGCATTTTTAAAAAAGCTATTTTTTAATTGACAACTAAACAATCAACTGACATTTTAAAAAAGTTCTCAAAAAAGCGCTACTGATAAAATCTCTACTGATAAAAGCTTAACCAAACGGGCCTTAAGACTTCTAATGTTTCTCCACCTTTTTCTAATAGTATATGGATAATTGATTTTGGTGCTATAAATCATATGACCTTTGATTCTAGATAGGTTATTGAACTAACAAAATTCTCATAAAAATTTATTTTTACTACCAATGGTGATAAACCCCAACTGTGGGAGAAGGGTCTTTAACTCTTATTAATACTTTAAATTTGGAGATTCTTTTATGGTTGTTCCATCCTTGAATTATAGCCTCATTTTTGTTTCTCAAATAACAATAGCCTTATCTTGCATTGGAATCATTTATCCTAAATGTTTATCTAGTTAAGGACATCCAAACAAAGCAAACAATTGTTTGTGATATTAGGATAAGGAAGTTGTATTATCTAGACTTAATGTCAACGAGTTTAGACAGGTGGAATCAAGTTTTTGTTATGGATGAACCAAAGGTGGAGAAAAATAAAGCTAAACTCTGGTTGTGGCATCGACGTTTGCGGCATGCATCTTTTAGGTATCTCAAAAATTTATTTCCTAGTTTGTTTGAAAAAATTGACGACTCTAGTTTCCGTTGTGATGTTTGTGAACTTTCAAAATGTCATCGAAATACATTTCTATCATTGTTAAATAAGATTCCCTTTCCCTTTATAGTTGTTCACTCTGATGTATAAGATCCATCCAAAATTCCAACTTTGGGTAGGACTCTCATTCCATTCAAATGGATTTTAAACACTAAAATAAAACCTCACATGTCCTTAATCCTTAAGTCTAGGAGTAATCTACTCATCTTTTTAACTTAAAAGAAAAACCTTACATGTTAAAAAGCCTTGGTTCTAGGAGAAATCTCCTTAACTCTATGGATTATAAAAAAAAGATATATCTAAAGGCCTCAAGTGTATAAGGAGTCCCTTCATCTTCCTTGCTTATAAAGAAAAACCTACATTTCTAAAGCCATTGGGTCCAAAAGAAGTACCTTTATATACCTAACTCATACAAAGAAATTTATGGGTCAAAAGGCCTCCAAAAGAAGTTCCTTTGGGATTGATAAGAAAAGAGAGGTACACTTTAGAGGCATATAAAGCTCACATATATTCTTTTTTAAAATTTGTTAGCATAATAAAGCTAAACTTTATAGACTTATCAAGTTCACTTTTGTCTTTTCATAAGAAAATTTTCAAGGTAAAAGAGCTATACTCAATAGGCATATCACGTTCACTTATATCTTTTCATTAGAACTTGTCAATATAAGAAAGGTAGACTCTACATGATTGTCAAGTTCACTTATATATTCATTATAAATGTATCAAGGTAAGAGATCTAAACTCTATAGGCTTATCAAGTTCCTTATAACTTTTCATTAAAAAAATTTTAAGGCAAGAAAGCTAAGATCTATAGGCATATAAAGTTCACTTATATCTTTTTATTAGAAAGTTTTTAAAGCAAGAGAGCTAGACTCCATAAGCTCGTGAAGTTCACTTATATCTTTTCATTAAAGAATTTTCAATACAAGAGAGCCAAATCTACATGATTAGCAATTTCACTTATCTCCCTTTATTAGAAATTTTTAAATACTTAAGAGCTAAACTATACAAACATGTCAAGTTCACTTGTATCTTTTCGTTAGAAATTTTCAAGGAAAGAGAGCTACACTTTGTATTTTGAGAAGTTCACTTATATATTTTCGTTAAGTAATTGTTGGGATAAGAGAGTTAGACTCTACCAGCCTATGATGTTCACTTATATATTTTTATTATAATAAATTTTAAATATAAGGGAGCTCGACTTTACAGACTTATCAAGTTCACTTATATCTTTTCAATAATTTTTTTTTAATGTAAGAGAGTTACACTTTAAAAGCCTTTCAAGTTCACTTAGAATTCATTTTAAAAAATTTGTCAAAACAAAGGAGCTAGAACCCATAGATCTATCAAGTTTATTTAACTTTTCCTTTTGAATTTTTGTTAAGATCAGAAAGCTAGACTCCACATAACTGTCAAGTTCATTAAGACTAAAAGTTAAACTTTAATTTTATTATTAATCTAGATCCTACAAGGATGTCAAGTTTAAACAGTTGATACTATCATTTCTAAATCAAAGGTAACTTGGAAAAGATTGATAAAGCAAAAGTAAAAATTTATAAAATATAAAAGGGATAAATACATTCAAACATTCATATATCATATACCCCTACATACAAGAAAGAAAATAAATAAAGAAAAAGAAACTAGGGGTTTAGATGAAGAGATCAGTTCTTCTAAAAGATGCAGAGCCACCATCCTCAAGATTAGGAGCTTCCCCTTAAGGGAGACTAATAACTTAAACATCTCCATCAATGTTATAAAACTAACTAGACTCCTTAGTCTGATGATCCCGGTTTTCCGATATGTGTAGCTTTAATATTTTAACCTTGAAATTTCGAAAGCGTATAGGTCGTTCTCATAATATCTAAGATGTCGATCCCACGAGGCGAATTAATCTAACCCTAAACTTTAAGGCCAAAACAAGTTGCAAAAATTCATCTGTAACTAAGCTAAAACAAAAGCATAATTCAATCAATCACCAATTTAAATCAGGAATAAATCATGAAATATTAACAAATCAGCAAATTGCAATGCACACACCAAGAATTAACCTAAGGAACTATCAATTGAGAGAAAGGGGAAATTTTTACCTATCTTCAACACTAACCTAATTAATTATCAAATGTCAGATTATTGGTCATGGACTATCTTATGGTTGATTATTCTCTCTCGAGTTATAACCAAAAGCCCTAAATTTTAAACCCTAATTAGAATATGGAAAATTGCAATTTTTCAATTCATAATTTATCCAAACCCTAATTAGATCTAAAGTTTTCCACTAGACTACCGGGAACCTATGAGAGATCTTTCATCACACAATTACCTATTTGATTGATTTCTCATTTTTATTAATTTACCTAACCCTCGTTATCCCAATTTAATTATTTTTCATCGGTTCATCCTCCTACTCTATTACTAATTTATGAAAATGCAGAAGTCAATCAAAATGAATCCAATTCACATAAACAATCAGATTTTTATTGAATCAAAGATAAAAACAACCTGAAGGTGAGTTTAGACAATCGTCAACATTCATAAATCCTATCTCAACAGCTATTCCAATTCTATATATAGATAAAAATGGAAATACACTAGAAAATATATCCAAATGGATGATGGAGGTAGCAACGACGGGAAACCTCCTGTTCCAAGAAGTACTTCATATAGGCTTCTTCTCCACATCTCTCTTCCTTTGTCTCTTTCTCAATCTCTCGATGAACTCTCTCTAGGGTTTCGTGATGGTGGCTGATGCTAGAAGCTCCTCATCTCTTTTGTCTCATTCTTTATATATGTGATGTGTTCTAGGCAGCCCTAGGTTTTTTCGGGGTCGAAAACCTTTTTATGTGTCTGCGTGTCTGCCGGACGCAGACCATGACTGTAGCCATGGGCCAAGTCTTATGCTTCTATCACAATCATGGTGAGTTGGCCACGATCATGGGTTGTCTCCCTTCTGTCACGATCGTGGTAGATGGGCCACGATCGTAGGTTGCTATTTCAATCTAATTCTCTTTAAAACTCCTTTGTTCTTCGCTGTTGACTCTAAAACACTAAAAACACATCAAGGTACCTCAAAGACATAATAATTAAGCTCAAATGCTTGTACTAACCCAAAAAAAACACTTAAACACAAATAATTCACAAATTAACACAATTCTACTGAAAACATATACTGAACAATCGAATAAACAGATAAACACATATCAAACTATACCCTAAAACACGATGCATTTCATACTTATCAACATCCCCACAATTAAACGTTTGCTTGTCCTCAAGCAAACAAAACAAAAACACATAGACATTCACACAGCACACGTTGCAGTAATGAGACAATTGCTTTAACTTCATTAAATAAATTTAATTTAAAACGCAATTATTCATGTCATTTCAAATCATTAACATGCAAAATCTATGTCTTGGGGTTTTGAACTAAATATACATATTAATCCAGAGTCAAGTGTGAAATTCTTTACCCTTCTCAATTACACACACTTGTTAACAATTCTTTGGTCGTTTAACTCTGTAACTAATCTTAAGTACGTTTTCATGAAAAGTCAAACTATTACAATTTCGGTAGGTTCTATTTGAAACCACATTTTTATTTTTATTTACTTTTTATGAACATGGACTTAGTCTTTTTATGTAAAGGCAAACAATGGTAATGGATGTTGATCTGGTTACTCAACTAAATCATGTTTTTTATTAAGTTGCTTGGTTAGAACGTCATTTTACCCTTTTTACGTGAAGGCACACATTTGTAATGTGTGTCGATCCATTTACTTAGCTATATCACGTTCTCAACTAGCTACTAGCTCTATTCATAACACAAAGGTCAGCTAAATAGTTACTTATTTTAAAAATAACAACCTTTTTTTTATTGCCGACCTTGTTGCTTTAGGTACTTGTTTCATGAAAAAATATACTAGTGAAGCTACTTAGGTTAAAAGGCCTCAAATTATGAATGAAAGTGATAATTTAGAGAGCTACACTTAAACACTAAATCCTAATTAAGCTGCGTATTTAATCAAAAAACCTTAGTTCACTAATTCTGCTAGTTAATAATTCTCTACAACCTAATAAACCATGTTCACAATTAAATCAATTTCAATTCATCCACGCCATTGACACGTTCACACGATTCACAGAATGCAACCTAATAACTATAATATGCAAAATTCATATTTAAATAAACACATAACCCTCTCCATACTTGAACAACACATTGTCCTCAATGTGAGAAGGTGATAACGAACACACATAAAGAGAAAAGAAATATAATTTAAAGTAAATAAATAACAATAAAAATAAAAATAAATACTAAATTTAAAAAGAAAGAAAGGGTTTAGAACAAGGTTTATGGTGATGGGGTTAGAGGTCGCAGTTGAATGCCTTGAGCCTTAAAATAGTGATGAATATGACGTATGTCCCAGCTTTGACGTCGTTGGGTTCAGGCCATCTCCTTCACCCTTTTGGAGTTCTCCGCAAGTGTATCTGTAGTTACCTTGGTGTTTGCAAAGATTGTGTCCAGTACCTTCTTCCAACTTGGTTCTTCTGCATCTTCTTCCTCTTCGGACTTGATTGGTCGAATCCTCTTTTTGTTGCTGTTGGGAGCTTGAACTTGCTTGACCAGTCCTTCCCTTGACATGTGTCTTGGCACTAATATCCCGAAGTTCCATATTTTAGGACTTCAAGATTTTAGCTTGCCATAGATGGTGGTAGTTCATGAACTTATGATGGTAGATTGTAAGTCCATTTCACTCAACTCCATAGTAATTAGCTATGGCCGAAACTAAGTAAACCATTCCTAAATTATTGCTCCTCTTCTTTCGAGCAGTAATAATTGCATTAAAAATGTGGGTGATTATGCAAACTGGGATGCTATGATCCATGCACCACAACATAGACAATTCTTTTGTCGAACACTTGTTCGTTTCCGTTTTGTCAAAAACAATTTGGCACATGAATTTGTGCATCAACAAGTGTTTGTGACTCCTAATAATGTTATTGTATGCATTCTTAGCGTCAAAATGCTTTAATCCAGTTAGTTCTGTCCAATAGGGATTGACACAGAAATCGTCGTGTGGATCTACGATGGAAGACTCGGGGAAGCCAAAAATTTTATGCATGGTGTCATAATTGGTTGTCCTTGCAACCTAAACCACAATTCCCTAGGTTTGTTGGATTCATATTGAGGAGAAGTAAAAAAAATCCAAGGTAAATTCTTCGTAAACTGGAATTGAATTTGAATGAATTGACCTTATTTAATTTTTTCAGCTAAGCACTCGACCATGTCTCATAGTTATAATCTATCTAAGGTTTCCAAGTGAAAATATTTTGTAGCCATAATTTGTTTACTACGAAGGGAATGGAAATGAGTACCTTCCTCATCTGAGAAGATCGAGAAAGGTGCTTCGTAATCAGCTGATATATTCTTTTATCCTCATCTCAAGACTTGTGTTTTCCCACTAATTGATCACGCTTTACTACTTGCTTGATGCACGACATATTAGCTTATGAGTCGATGGAATTAGAAAGAAATTTGGAGGTTTGAAATTTTGTAGAGCGAAGTGAGAATGATTAGAGAGATAAAGTTTAGAGATATAAAATGAAAATGAAAGTGAGTGAAAAAAAATAAAGTTAGAAAATTATTTATAAGTGATTGGATGGTAAAATGCTGAAAATTTTAAGTTAAATTCACGAGTCTGTCTCTCCACTTTGCAAAATCCCTTCTTAACTCCTTATGGCTCTTTTGCCTCTCTTTTCTTACTTCATCAATCATAGAATTCACGTTGGCGTCTTATACCTTCCGATTTTATTTGAAAATGAAATAACCTAACTACGAAATTCAAACTTTCTTAAGACAATTTAAGGAAATTAAAATTCCATGGGTTCCCTCCCATGCAACGTTTCTTTTAACGTCGTTTTCTTGGTGCTTTTCTTTTGTTCGTGATGGTTCAAATTGGTGGTGCAATAGTAGTGTCATGATTAATCTAACAATTTGCATATGAGCGACCATGCCCTTGATTCCACCTTCCTAGTGGCTCTCCTTCTTCCTCATTCTTCTATGTGATCACTTCTTTTTGAAGGCACTCCCAGGATATGCAATATCTTCCCATTACCCTCGAGGTTCGAGTTCTTTGTCATTAGTTAGAGGTAAAGGATGATTGTTGTCTTTCTTTGACACTTTGAATTTTACTTCCTACTTAACTACCCTCAGAGTTAGTTCCCCCCATCAACACCAATGATTGAGTGAGCAGTGGCCAGGAATGGTCTTCCAAGGACTATAGGGGTTTCTACATCTTCTCCAATATCTAATATATAGAAGTCTTTGGGAAAAGTAAATTTATCAACTTGTACTTGCACATCCTTAATAATCCCTTTTGGTTGATCAACTGTTCTGTTGACCGTCTTTACTACCATCTTTGTGGGTACTAACTCTCCTAACCCTAACTTTTGACTAAAGGTGTAGGGCATCATATTGATACTCGCTCCCAAACCCACCAATGACTTGTCTATGTTGACTCTATTTATACTGTAAAGAATGTAAAAATCCCTTGGATCCTCTTTCATCTGTGCTATGTTAGGGTTTTCTTCTACTTCGCACACCTTAACCTTCTTCTTCACCGATTTCGTTAATGTGAGCCTTTTTTGTAGATGTTCCATTATGTTCTCAACCTTGTTTAAGTCAATCTCCTCAGAATTCCTCACTACCCTACCTGACAATGATTTTCGTTGTGCTAGAATAAGGTATGGTAATTTGGGTCGCTTGATTGGCTCAAATTACTTGTCCTTTTCCTTTATCTCCATTCTTATTTGTATGATCAAGTTCCTTTTCCTGGGTCTGAGTGATGGCCATGATCTATTCCTTTGGGTTAGACTCGGCATTGCTTGGAAGGATTCCTACATTCTGAGTAGATATTGCTTCAACTAGTTAACCTACTTTGACCTCCATATTATGTATTGAAGAGGCGTGGTTCTTGGTAACTTACTCAAATTTGGTTTCATGCCCCCTATGTGCATCATCTAAAGTACCAAGCTTATTTAGAATCCTATCCAACTTCGATTTCATTGAGGTTGGTTTATCTTGATGGAAGCTCGATTATCCTTGAGGTCTGAACTGTACTCTCGCATTGTTCGTCCAAAAGAAGTTAGGGTAATTCACTTGCTCTGGATCACCTTCCTTCATTAAGAAACAAATCCACTGTGTCATGGTCCAATTGTCCACATAGTTCACACTTAAGTTGTACAACCTTCACCAAAATTGAGGATGAAGCCTTAATGTTGTTGTGCTATTGAGTCAAGTTATCAATCCTCGCTTGCATTTTTGTCTTTTGATTAACAGCCACAATCCCTTTTTGGTCACATAATGTAGTAGTTTGTCTACTCCGCTCATTTGTACATAAACAATTGTTGCTCGCTATCTCATTTATTAATTCTTCTGCTTCATCAATTGTCTTCCTCATCAATGATCCTCCTGAAGCTACATCGATCGTGCCTCTTGTATGCGGGGTAACTCAATTATAGAACATTTGCAACAAAAATTCCTTGGGTAAGTTATGATGTGGGCATTTACGTTGCAAATCCTTATATCGTTCCCACACTTCGTAAATAGATTCCCCGTCACCTTGTTGGAAGTTGGTGATTTCCTTTATGATCTTAGTGGTCTTAGTCAGAGGAAAATATTTATCTAAAAAGACACGAACTAACTAATCCCAATTAGTAACATTAGCTGGGTTAAGGGAGTGATACCAAGTCTTTACCTTATCTTTAATGGTAAAGGGAAAGAGCCTAATTCTAACTGCATCTTCCAACATCTGATGGTACCTAAAGGTATCACAGATTTCTACAAAGTTCACTATGTGGGGTCTTCATTTGCTAGTCCATAAAATTGCACGTTCTGTTGAAGCATGTTTAAGAGAGCCGGCTTAAATTCAAATGATGCAACTTGTATTGGTGTTGAAGCATGTACTCCTTGATTAGCCGTATTAAACCCTGGTCTCCTAAAGTTCATAAAGGTCCAAATCCTGCTGAAATTCCTCGACCATTATTATCTTCGTGATTTCTTCTTCTTTATTACGCCGAGCTTTCCTAATGGTTTGTTCTAGTTGAGTGATGTCTAAATCTAATTTTTAAGCTGCGCGAATCGAACTTTTTGTGACTCTTATGTTCATGCAATAACACGATTTTAGAAATAGAAAAGAAGAAAAAACTTAAAAATTAAAAACTAAACTAAATGCCTTAAACTATATAACTAAACTAATCGCCTCCCCGGCAATGGCACTAAAAACTTGATCGCGGTTTTCCGATATGTGTGGTTTTAATATTTTAACCGTGATATTTTGCAAGTGTATGGGTCATTTGCGTAGTATCTAAGGTGTCAATCCCACAAGGAGGGTTAATCTAATCCTAAACTCTAAGGTCGAAACAAATTGCAGAAATCCAACTGTAACTAAGATAAAACAATAACACAATTCAATCAATCAATTCAACTCAAGAATAAATCATGAAATATTAACAAATTAGCAAATTTAATGCACACATTAATAATCAACCGAAGGAACTACCAATTGAGAAAAGGGGGAAATTTTTACCTGTCTTCAACACTAACCTAATTAATTATGAAATGTCGGATTATTGGTCCTTGACTATCCTAGGGTTTATTACTCTCTCTTGATTTATAACCAAAAGCCCTACATTATAAACCCTAATCGGATTATGGAAAATTGAAATTTCTCAGTTCACAAGTTATCCAAACCCTAATTAGATCTGAAGTTTTCCACTAGACTACTAAGAACTTATGTGAGATCTCTCATCACACATTTACCGATTTGATTGATTTCTTATTTTTATTAAATTGCCTAACTCTCATTAGCCCAATTTAATTATTTTTTATCGATTCACCCTCTGTATATTACCGATTTATGAAAATGCAAAAATCAATCACAATTCACATAAACAATTAGATTTTTATTGAATCAAAGATAAAAATAACCCGAAGGTGAGTTTAGACAATCCTTAACATTCATCAATCCTATCTCAACAACTATTCCAATTCTATACATAGATAAAAATGGAAATACACTAGAAAATAGATCTGAACGGATGATGGAGGCAACAATGACGGGAAAACTCCTGTTTCGGGAAGTACTTCGTGTAGGCTTCTTCTCCACGTCTCTTTTCCTTCATCTTTTTCTCAGTCTCCCGATGAACTCTCTCTAGGGTTTCATGATGGTGGCTGATGCCAAAAGCTCCTCATCTCTTTTTGTCCATTTTTTATATACTTGATTTGTTCTGGGAAACCCTAGGATTTTTCTGGGTGGAAAGGTTTGAAAAATCCTTCAAAACAAGAGTTTTCAGTCTGTTTGCGCGTCTGACTAACCCAGGCCATGATCGTGGGCCACTTGTAAATTTTCTAACATGATCATGGCAAGCAGGCCATGATCGTGGGCCAAGTCTCATTATTTTGTCACGATCGTGGCGATTTGGCCATGATCGTGGGTTGTCTCCCTTGCTTCTGTCACAATTGTGGCAGATGGGCCAGGATAGTAGGTCATTGTTTCGATCTAAATCTCTCCAAAACTTCTCCGTTCTTTGTTGTTGACCTTGAAATACTAACAAAGACATCAAGGTACCACAAAGACATAATAATTAAGCTCAAATGCTTGTCCTAACCCATAAAAACACTTTAACACAAATAATTCACAAACTAACACAATTTTACTGAAAACACGTACTAAACAATTGAATAAATAGACAAACACATATCAAACTATACCCTAAAACACGATGCATTTCACAGTTATCATCTGAGCTTGTTTAAACTGTTTGAAAGCATTAATAATGTCTAGATTTGTAAAACACAGATATATAATTTCTTCTATACAACCTTCATATAGACCTTGAACCTTGTCATCATCATACCAATGAAATTAGTGTAATTCCAATTCTTAAAATATTTGATACCTGTAATAATATTCAATTACGTCAAACTTAAATTCATCAATTGGAACTTTTGTGCCTACATCTATGCCAATATCTTAACCATCAAGCCTACCACCTCATCCTCTAGTGTTGCATTCCTTTTCTTTAACTTGTTAAGGTGATTTAATAATTGTTACCCAACAACATTCTTCTCATTCTTAAAAGCCTTAAGGTCATTATAGGCCTTCAAGGTGGTACCATCAGCTTATTCCCTTTCCTTGGAAAACCTATCAAATTCTCTATACACCTTTTTATATCTCGTGACTATGAAAATGATAGCCTAAAAAATAGAAAATACTCACCTATGTGTAAAAATAAATGATAAACTTGTTAAGATAAGTAAACTTATACTGGTAAGATATCTTTGAAAGATAATATAGATAAATTCAATATCCATCTCTACCAACCTCTAGTTTTCCCTAGGAATCACCATCCAATATACCATCTTAAACTCACTCCAACCCTATTAAAGATAGTATCAATCTTCTTTAGGTTAAAGTTGGGGAAGAAATGCTCATCTTCCCCAACTAGCGTATTTATTGCGCTCCTTATACTAAATAACCTATTTGGTGAAAAGAGAGCAACAACTTTCTTCATTGGTTAGGATGAGTGAACAAGAGAGGGATGAGAAGGTTGAGATTCATGTTTGGATAAGAGACCCTTGATTAGATCAAACTACACTAACAAAGGAGAGTCTCTCAAGGTGGAAGAGGGTAAGCCGGATTAACTAGTTTTTGAAATAGAAACTTTAGGATTGTATTACTCTTATCCACAATCCCTCTTTAAGCAATTTAAAAAAAAATCATAGACCTACCTTCTTTGACAAAATTTTTCTTTTTCATATAGTTCGTGAGGAACTATTAATAAGCAACACCTACTCCTCATGTTTAAGTTGTATCATTCGCTTTAAGTCTTAATAGATTTACAGTAGTGCACAAACTTAAATAGCTCAAGACTGAAGGGCTCTTCCCAAATGAAATAAGCAATTATGAATATGGTTAGCAAGCTCCATGCATAAAGATGTATTAGGATGGGATTCATGCATAAAGGATTATAGGATGGATAAGAAAGAGAATTTCAAAACTTGAGGCTTGGGATAACAAATACACTCTTCATCCTCCACTCCTCAAGTATATGAAATATACTCTTCTAAGTTTGTTGTCTTTAGTCACACTTTAAAGTTCTCACTGAAGTCTCCAAATATAGAGTCCAAAGAAGAGTTGCATAAGTGAAGCATATACCCAAACTTAACTAATCTAGACTCATATGATACACTAAAAAGACCACAAGTATTATAAGGGAAAGGTGACTTGGTCTTATTAGACAAAAAATATAAGGTTACTATAAAGAGGCGATTAATCTTACATCAATATATTCATTAGAGTTAAGGTTATTCCCTTACTCTTAGAAGTTCTCTTATCTTTCTTGTTACTCTCCATAATTTATAAAATTTAAAAACTAAAAGGATGTATTCTTCCCTTTAGAAAAAATACAAATATGTCAAGCATCTTAATGTTGAGCCTTTTAAAGAAAGAAGGTTGACAAATAAAATAGATGTAGCTTCTCTGTTAAGAATGTCATCAAACTGATAAGAGACAGTATCAAACTGATAAGAGGTGTGGTGATTTCTCTCTCAACAACTCTTGGAGGATAGTAAAAATGAGACATCTTCCAAATGTATATACAAGAATGGATGTTTTAAATTAATCGATGATTCATTGCCTTACAAATAATGAAAATGTCTATACATTGTGAGGGATAACTATATTCCACAACATATATTCTTAAGTAATCTTATAAAAGGTGATTCTTACGAAGTCATTAACATTGATCATGTAGGTATAAGCAATGAAACCTAATATGGATGCCCAAAAGTTGATATTTCTTTAATGGCTATCTATAACAAGCTTATATGGACTTATTAACTAACATTTGAAAATAAATTTTGGAATATTTTAACTTATCCATTATATGCTTGATGTAGTATGATTGAAGGATTATAATATGACCCTTTGATTATCCTAAAAGGTTATTTTGATTATGGAATCATCTTTGCACACTTGGTACTAGAAGTTTCATCCTTAATTATCTTAAATTTAAATGTCAAAATGTCTTTTATAATAAAATCCCTAACACTTTGAATAGTAGTTTTTTTATAAATATATAGGCCTAAGACCAACTTAAGAGACATATACCAAATTTAGTCTACATTACGTACCAAAACTCATCTCTTTTTATATTAAAGGTTGAATCTATTCTTTCATTATTTTCCTTCATTATGTATTATTAAGAGAGACAAGGCTTAGATGATTTGAATATGCTAAGAGGAAACATCTTAATGCTTTAGTGAGAATATACGAGGAGATTGTATTTAGAATGCAAGAGTAAACAAGAAAGGCCTAAGAAGAATTAGGGGAGGTAATCAAGAATGATATGACTTTGCTGGAGTTTATTGAGGACATGGTCCTTAATAGAAATCTCCCTTACTAGGATAAGAGTAAAAGATTTCACTTAAGGAGGTCTTTTTCTTTCTCATGGGTTTTAAACATTTTTCTTTAAGGTTTCAAGGCTTCTGTCTTATATTTAGCTTAAACTTATAAACTAAACATTCTCTTATATAGCCTCAATATATTCTTGTATTGACTTGTTTGATTTCGTTATTTATTCACTTGTCTCCTTCTTTATTTGTGTATTTATTTACCTATTTTATCTTTTTATTCTTTTTCAACCTGGCTTTATATCTCTTGTAATATTAATTTTATTATTAATTTATTTATTTATACATATTTATTTGTTTGTTTATTTTTATGTATTTATTATTAGTATTATTATCTTTTATGTCTTCTATTTTTATTTTTATTGTTTATTTATTTATTTATATGGATCTATCAAAAACAACCTCTTTGTCAGTTAGGAGTAAGGTTGCATACTTCTAGATCTCCCTAAACCCTGCCATCAGCAAGACTTTCACTAGGTTGTGTTAATAATCATATACAATTGACTATTTTTATTTCTTCTATTAAAATTTTGTTACTATATTTAGAATTTAGTAAATATATTCAATTACTATATGTACCCTCGTAAATATCTTCAAAATTTTTCTTATTGAGTTGATAGTTAATGCATTTCAATATGCCAGGAACTCTTAGCTTTAGATTAGGGGATTCGCGAGGAACTTATTCCATCCTCTATAAGGTGCTCACCTTTAAAATGGGATGTTTCTTATAGATTTTCTTTTAGTTTTTCTTATTCTTCTTTGAGTCTAGAAAGAGCACTGCTTGATCAAAAACTACATTTCCAAAAAACATAGCAACACCTGTTGGATGAAAACATCTCTAATTTCTTTTTTGATTATCATAACCTATATTTTCATAAACCTTCTTCATAGGTGATTAGGAATAAATACTAAATTTTAAAAGCATACTTAGGCCTGTAAATGGCTAATTAGTTATTTATTTGGTGGATTGAGGGGCATTTGTGTTAGACCTCGAACTTTTCTTGGAAGTTAGAACTATTAAATGAGAAATTGTTAGTGATTAGTTATGAGTAAAGAAAAGGATAATTCTTGAATTTGAAATGATATACAAGATTTAGGTAGTGAATGTAGTAAGTTGATGATGAGTAGGTATATGTGTGCATGTTCTGTTATTAATGTTTATGATCAATCATGGAATATAATTTATTTATGGATGATATTGAGTTTAAATGGAAGTTGAGAGGCATAATAGTGATTGAGCATGAAAGTTGAAAATGCAGAAAAGTAATAGAGCATGAATAGGTTGACTATGAATTCTTAGTTTTTGATGATTTTTTCGACTAAACTTACATATTTTGGAGTAGTATAAAATTATGGTGAATGCGTTGATTGAAATGGAGTAGAACAACTAGAATAAAAATAGAAGTGTTGGATTTGGAAAAGTGGAAGTCTGAAAATTTTTTGAGAATGAATAGTGGAGAGTTAGAATTTTTGATCTGAAACTTTTGTGATTTTTCTGGGTTGACCTAGAGAGATTTTGATAAAATTTTCTTCGTGAAAGTTGTAGCTTATGTTGCTAGCTTTCTAACGCTACAAAGTACGAAATTTTTCGATATCAGGCCTAGAAGTTATGATCATTAGAAGTTTGGATGCTGTTAGGATGGAACTTTAGGGACAACCACTTTGATTGAAATTTTAACCCTTATAGGGGCAAAAATTACTTTTCAGTTCATTGAAATTGTAGATCTAGAAGTTTTCTTTAAAACGGTCCAGGAATGACCTTAATCTGATATTTGTAACAAAAGTTATGGAGGTTTGAAGTTGTGATGTCGGTGGAAGAGAGGAAGAAGGATTTGCAGGTCCACTTGAGTGTCGAAATCGTGGGCTCCGTAGGACCACCCGCGATATCACGGTTATGCATGTACATGATTCCGACTTCGCAAGACCACCAGATTGTCGCGGTCGTGCACACACAAGATCACAACTTCCCTATTTGTCCAAAGAAGGCTATTTTCTGAACATGTTTTACTTTATTGATCATAACTTTGTCGTTCGACCTTCAAATGACCTCATTTTTAAAGAATTGGTTTTCTAACACATTCCTCTAGCTCTCTAGAAAAATTTAGAGCTTTTGGTATTAATCTGAAAAAGTTTGATGGAATCAAAGTGAGAGGATCGGTTAAAAGAGTATGAGTTGGACATTTTTACTGAACATGCTTCAGTATTTTGGTGATAACTTGAACTGTAGAGCTCCAAAAGTGATGATTCTTATCACTAAATAAACTAGAGACATGGATCTACAAATTATCTAAATGAATCGAATTTCAACTCAATCCCTAAGATTTTCAATTTCTGGAGTGAAGTTGGGTATAATGTACAGTCTCGGTTTAGCAACAGTCTGAAAGTGTTTGGGCTATAACTTTCAAATTTTTGAACCAACAGTCTGAAAGTGTTGTCAAATTGCTTCATTTACCTGATCAAAATAAGGAGTTAAGATGTTAGTTTAAAGACAAAAGGAGGGTAAATATGGAAAGACCACTTAAATGAGGGGCAAAATCGGAAAGACAACGAAAATATTGTCTTAAAAATAGAAGAAGAAGAGAGTTGTCATGAAAAACAAAAGAAAAGAGAGAAAGTCATGAGAAGAGAAGAGAAAAAGAAGAAGAGTGCGTGGAAGCTAGGGAAAAAGGAGAAAGAAGGAGAAAGAAGAAGATTTGGGCTAAATCTAAGGTAAGCATCATTTTTCTTCTTCCTTAGTGGAAAAACAAAAAGGAATTAAAAAAGAAAATGAGTTGTGTAGGAAGAAAGAGGAGAAATCCTAGATGGATATTTTTTTTGGATTTCTAAACTAGGTTTTGGTTTTTCCAACCTATATAGACTATGGGTAGGTTAAGCCTAAACCCAATTTTAGTATTTATTTCATTTTTGTGATTTTTTTGAAGTTTTATGAATTTCTATAGGAATGTTGTATTGAATAAGAACTTGGTTGTTTGAAGGAGACCAAGGAATGACAATCCAAGAGCAAAAGAAAAGGCAAACTTGGGCTTGGATTTTTGCAAGTAAATAGGGGGTAATATGTTTATAGTTGTTGTGTGATGGGCAAATGCCCTAAGTGTGTGTTATTGCTTAAATTTCATAAATGTTGAATTGCGATGAGTATTTGGAAATGAATGAGGAAATATGACATGTTTTCTTTGAAGTAAATGAAAAGTATGAAGTTATGAGAATTTGATGAAATGAAAGAAGCATGAGAATGCAAATTTGCGATTGACTAAATTGAGCATAAATTTGTTTGTGTTTGGGAAAGAGAGGAACGTTTTGTTAGTCACGTGCACATTGACGTATAGGCTATGATATCCTGAGAAATCGAACTCGTTTTGTTCACGGTTTAAACTTCAGTTTATCCGTTTTGCTCCACGAAACTCTCGAGCCATTTATGTGTGCATTTGCATTTTGATTTGTCAAGTTATGATGCAAGATTAAGTGTTATGTTTTGATGATTAATTACACTTGACATGTTCTATGTGATGATATGTTGAATTATGAGTTGTGAATTTGAATTGTGAATGATTGAATTTCTGGCCTAATGAGTTTTAAATGTATATGAATATATGAAGTATATGTATGTTTGATTGTATGGCTCGTTGCCAATGGCTATAAACATATTAGCCACTGAGCTGTGTAGCTCACCCCACGCTTCCCTCCTCAGGTGAAGAAGGAGAATATTAGCGATCTTTGCAAGGCATTAGAACTCCAAGATAGTTAGAAACTTTTGCAATGAAGTTAGTTCAAGAAATCTTTGTAATTTCGAATCATTTTAAGCATAAGCATTCAAATTGTATAGTGTGTATTTCGTATTTTCATATTTTATTTTGAAATGAGCTTGTATAAACTCTTTTAGAATTCATTTACAAAATATGATTGGATTTTGGCTTGTGACTCTAAATTTTAATTGTTCGATGTTCAACTATTGGCCACGCCACTATTATAGGTTGACGGGTTCCTTTTTGTCTCCGAATGTTTGGGCTCTAGAAACGGGGTCCAACAATTTGGTATCAGAGCAAGAGTTGGATTTCAAAAACGGGATCTAACAATTTGGTTTTTTGACCATGTCAAACCACTAATAATCATATGTGGTAATCAACTAATTGAGTTGGCAAATTGAACCTAATCCGTTATTTTTAAAAACGCTCATATGAGTGTTTTTTTCCAACAATTAAGAAATTAAGAAATGAAAAGACGATTGCGCCAAAAATTACAAACTATTCAAGGTTCTAAGAGAGGAGAAGAGAGAGAAAGAGAGAGAGATACAGATAATAAGTTTATCCTCTGCCTTCCCTCTTCTCACCCGCAAACTCAATAAGGAAGAAAATTTATGATATTCTGATAAAGATATAAATTTCATTATTTTGATTATGGGATACAAATTTAACTGTGTTTCATAACTACCATAAAGTAGAATTTAACTTTTTGTAGATATAATTTAATCAATCTTCCATTGCATGTACATCTTGAGCATTCATTGGCAAACCAAGCTCTTGATAAGTTCTTTTAATGTTAAATTGCACCAAATAAGGTATGTATAGCCCATTTTTCTGGTGAACACTCTATGTTGTGATTGTAACTTTACTCAAGCTAAGTATATGGTGTGCGAAAATCCCTCACATTAATTTTGACTTTGTGTTGATAAGAAAAATGCGCTTTTCATTATATGCCTTTTAGATCAGCATGATGGCTTTTGTACCTTAAATGTGACCAACAAGAAAAATGAATGTTGTCATATTGATATCAACTTGAATGCTAGGATAACTAACTTCTAGTAGCACTAAACCAAGTTTGACTTATGACTTGAAGTCTTACAATTGCTATAAAGGCATTGTCTTTGAAAGAAAGCAATAATGTAGTAATGATGTGTCAATTTGTTTTGCTTAAGTTGTTCTCTTCATCTATTTTATTCATCATAAAGTTAGATTTCTGATAGGGGTAGATTGCATAATATTTTAATGGCTAGTTTAGTATGTTTTTAGTTGTTAAATTGAATGATTAGTGCATGTTTAGGTTAAGATTGTATTATTTAGTTAGATATTTGTGTTTCGAGTATTTTATGGGTTAAAGCATGTTGTTAAGTACATTCGTTTAGAGGAAGAATATTTAGAGGAAGCCCAACAGAAGATCAAGACCCACGATTGTGGCCTATGGGCCATAGTTATGATAGAAGCAAATTAGATAGGTCACAATCATGGCCTGGGGGCCATGGTCATGGCTTGCTCGATAATAGACGCATATTGACTTCGAAATTATGGAGTTATTTCAAACTTTTTGGGTCCAAGTAAAACCTAAATTTTACCCTAAATAAAAAGACTATAGAGAGGGAAAAAGACCCTAAATTTTTCGAGCCTCCACTTCTACCATTCTGGGAAGAGAAAAGGAAGAGAAAGAGAGAGAAAAGGAAGAAGAGGAGAGGAGAATCGGGCTTCCGACACTACTGCCTTCCTGGATTATCCAATCAAGTTCTTTCTCCTTTCTATCTTTATTTCCATTCAATTCATGTATGAGATGATGATGGATCTTAGATTGTTGATAATGTTCTAACTTTTCCTTTGGGATTAACCTTAATTTAATGTTAATATAGTCATTTTATGTTATTTTGATTGTGTATTGTGATAAATTGTGGAACTTGAACATTTCGGTAATAAACCGAGAGGGTGAACTGAATAAAAATGATTTTATTGAATTAATGAGAGTTAAGTGATCCAATAGACCACATGATTAATCATATCAATTATTATGCAAAGAGAGATCCTCGTGTAAGACTCGGTAGTTTATTAAAGGGCTTAAGATCTAATTAGAGTTGTGGTTCTTTTGTTAATTGAGAGATTGCAAATTTCATAATTCAATTAAGGTATATGATTTAGGATTCAATGATTATAACTCGAGAGAGAGATTAATCAATCCTATGATAGTTTAGAATAGACACTACAATAACGCATAAATAACTAGATTAGCATTGATGATCGGGAAAATCCCCCTCTCATAATTTGGTAACTCTTCTTGGTTAATTTCCATTGTGATGTTTTTTGGGACCCGTTTTCGAAACCCAGCCTCTTAACACAAATCGATGCAAATCGAATCGGAATCAAATAGTGGAAGCAAAGCAATTGAGCGAAAAGCGGAAGCATAAGCGAAAGAATCGAATTTGAATCTAACTGAAACAAATTGTTCGACATCCGCGAACGAATATTTCAGAAAAAGGCTTTAGAAAACGTTGCGTTGGAAACTCTAAGACTAAACCAATTCCGTATCGGTCTAAATTATATTTTTTTTCTTCAATCTTTATTCATTCTTATACGTCTTTATTCAATCAAAGTGACTTCAATGTCCAAAGAATCGATGCTAGGAACTTGTCCGAAGTCTCAATTTTCCCAAAGCTTCCTTCTTTCCTCCAATTTAAAATTTCCTAAACCATAAATACCCAAATTCAACATCATAAATACATAAACACTCAAATTAATCTTAGAAAACACTAATTCCTCATATTTCCAAGCTTTCTAAAGCATCAATTTCCAAAAACCCCAAATTTCAAAATTTTGGTATAACCCTAACTCACAGTAATTCAAAATTAATCATCAATCATAGCATAATCACTAAAATCAACCTTAGAAATCTCAAATTCATAACCTTTCCAAGATATCTAAACCAATAAACTCATCAAAAGATTCAAAATCAAAACTTTCTCTCTCTTACCTTTTTCTCCTCCATTTTTGGATTTTTCTTAGTTCATCATGGAGCTCTCTTCATCCTCCTTCTTTTTCCTTCTTGGAGCATGTTCGAAATCCTCCTTGGAAGCTCACAAAAATCGAAACCTAGCTGCTGTCTTTTTCTTCCCCTTTTCGTTCTCCCGAAGCACCACTCTTTCTCTCTTCTCTCATTCTTTTGTTTGCTTCTTTCTCTTAAGTCACGATTCTGCTTCTTTAAAAAGTCAACTTACATGTATTTTTCCCACTTTGCCATTAATGAATCAGAAATGACCAGCTTACCCCTTCATATAAGCCATAGAACTTAAAACCTTAAGTGTTCTTCCAAAATTGCCCTCAAAACTGATATCTTTACTCCAATTTTCGATCAGGTAAATGAAACCATTTGCCAAAACTTTCTTCTACAAAAATGTTCCTCTCGGTCTGATCTTTCCAACGACACTCAAACCACTCAAATCGGATCAGAAACAAAGAAGTTATGGCCAAAACAGGGTCTAGACTGCACACTATACCGAGCTTCAATCCAGAATTTGGAAGCCTTAGAGGCTAACTCTAGATCCGATGTCTTCATCAAAGTTGTAGCCCCATGTCTCTAGTTTAATTTACAACTTGAATCACCTCAATCCGAGCTCTGTAGCTCCAGATATCCTCAAAATACCGATCGGTGTCCAGACTTTTTCCATCGACCATCTCACTTGGAACCGATCGATCTCTTTCAATTTAGCTTCAAAACCGATCAATCTAGTGTGTAAAGATAGAGAAATGTCTTAGGAATCTAACGCTTCAAAAATCAAATCGATCGGATATCGGATGAAGAAGTTATGCTCAAAATAGTGGAGGGAGGTCAGGTTGACCGATCGCCTACCCAGGCGATCGATCGCCCAGCGGCCCCGCGCTCTAGGCGCGCGTCGGTCGCCCACATGGGCGATCGGCTAGCGCCCACGCACAGGCGCTTGGCCCTCCTGACTGATCCGACCTCGAAACTTCGAACGCTCATAACTTTTGACTCCGAACTCCAAATTTGATAAAATTAGTGTCTACGGGATAAGAGAAAAGACCGATCTACAATTTTCAAGAAGAACTTAACAACAAAATCGGTCTCCAAAAGGGTCAAAAAGTCCTCATAAAGTGGCTGATCGATCAGCCTCACACTAAACAACATCCAAACTTTCAAAACTCATAACTTTCTACTCTCTTGTCCAAAAATTTCGTACTTTATACCTATGGAAAGATAAAATCAAGCTCTAAAATATTTATGAAGAACTTCAAAGCAACTTCAACCTCTAGCTAAGTAAATTTTCGATCGAAGTTCCTGCCCTGTTACAAAATCACCTAAACAACATCCAAACTTCAAATTTTCACATCTTTTAAATCTCACATCCATAAATAACATATGATACATCATTTTAAAGCTCTTCAATTTCTCTATAACTTCCATGAAGATCATTTATTCCAATCCCAACCACATCAATACGACGATCGGCCTCAAGGTACAATACACACAAATCTATACTTAATAACATTTTTTCAAAACAAAGCCACATACACTTAACTTCGAAAACTCATAACTTTTGATCCCGAGATCGAAAACTGACATACTTTATGACGACAGAAAACTCTCAACATAATCTATAAGTTTCATGCAGATCATTTTCTCAAATTTTGCCGAAATCAAAAGTCAACTATTCATCTCCAAAGTCAAACTTTCTCAATTCTTCAATTTCTCACACTTTCTCTTTATTTCCTAAATTTTCAACTTCCATTTCAATTAACCCATTCACTTCACTCTCATGAACCATACAACTCTACTCAAATCTCAAAGTCATCAAATCTTATGAATTCTTTTTCTCATTAATTTTCTTAAAGCACATACTAGTCTCATATCACCATACACAATGTTGGGTCCCGTTCCCGAAGCCCGACCATCGGTGCCAGACCCCTGTTCCTGGAGCCCAACTCTCCAGAACCGAGAAACAAACAATATCCATTGGGCCCTTGTCCCGACTTCCAAGGCCGAACCTTGGGTGATCCGCCGGGACAAACAAAGAAAGAAACCGCGGAAGCCAAACATTCACAACTATCCAAGCATACTTGAAACCAAGAGAAACAAAGCATTAAAATATTATAAAGTTAATCACCTTCATGCAATTCCAAAGTTTAAAGCAAAATACATCAGAATGCTTAATGCTGGCATGCTCAATGAACTATCCAAAATAGTACTAACTTAATACAACAGTCTCTAACTATTGAGGAGCGTTCGATGCCTTGCAGAGGATCAACTGTCGTCTTTATTTGCACCTGAGGAGGGAAAAATTAATGGGATGAGCTACACAGCTCAGTGGCTAATATATTTATAGCCATCAGGATTAGCACAAATCCAAACATATGTATAAGTATATGTCTAGCAATTCTAATAATCAAAACGGATTCAATCAATTTCCATTTAAGCGATCACAATTAAAATGCTTTGT
>JAOQMR010000005.1:3104602-3121975 GCA_027563865.1 Erythroxylum pelleterianum
AAGTCTCGACACCGAAGTGTCCATATCAGAAGCCACCGAAGTGTCTCAGAAGACCGAAGTCTTAACACCGAAGTGTCACAGTAGAGACCGAAGTCTCGACACTGAAGTATCATAGTAGAGACCGAAGGCGTGACAAAAAATTTATAGGTATTCATCTAAAAAAATTCAATGTACTCTAACCTAATCAAGACTAATGGTTTTAGGTAGACATCTACATATTATAAGCAGTGAAAAACGAGCGATAGACTTAGGAGTGGCAATTGGGCCTAGCTAAGCCCGGGTTGATAGGGCCTAAGGCCCGAGCAAGGTTGTTTTGCACTTTTAGTTAAAAAAAAGGTAAGGCCGAATTCGAAGAGTCCGGATTTTTTGTCTAATTTTATGGTGTCTTATCCTGTCCTATAAATCTCAGTCATTTATTTATGTGGGTTTCGTGAGAACCCCGCATAAATAAATGTGAGACCCGCATAAATAAATGGCTGAGATTCATGGGATAAAATAAAACATAGTAATATTGGAGCGAGATTCCTCCCAAATCCGAGCTCCTTTTCCTTCGAAAAAACATACCAACGGTAGCACCACCACCAACAACCACCTACGGAAAGACTCGCATGTCCCGCTGATACATGGGTCCGGGAAAACTGTACAGAAATGGTCTCATAGGGAAAATTGTCTCTCTTTTCCTCTTATTAATGTACACGTTTTTACCCCAAATCATTCATTCTAGAACATGGAAATTCCTCCCACACTTTGCTAAGCTTGACGAAGTCCCAAGTCCTTTTTCCATGATGATTCCAAGAAAGAGGTCTCTTCATTCCTGGAAGCTGGAAAGTAGATGATAGCAATAATGGCACAGGATTTGGTTAGTCGTTATATATATCAATGCAAGTTGTGGTGGTTTATGATCAACAACTGTAAAATTCTCACCTCTTGTACTTATCCCATTCCGAGTCAACTTGAGATTTAGAGCTCTGAGTTATGGATCCAAGGCTTTCGGAAGCTATTAGGAGCAATGACATTGTTAAGTTCAGGAAACTGTTACAAGAGGAAGGAGGAGTTCTTAAAAGAAGATCGGCTATTTTATCCGACACTCCATTACATTTGGCTACATTACACGGGCACACCGAACTTGTCAAAGAAATTCTGAGGTTGTGCCCTGACATGGCGGCAGAAGTGAATCAGAAACTAGACACTGCACTGCATATAGCTTCCGCTCAAGGGAATGCCACAATCTTCCAATTGTTGATGGAGGCCAATCCTTTGATATCTGTTAAGCTCAACCGTGAAAACCAGAGCGTGTTTTCGCTTGCTTGTAGAGAAGGACATGACGAGATAGTAAGACTCCTGTTGAAACATCCCCAGTATATGTCACTAGAAGAAGACGAAGCTGGGTCAGCTCCTTTACATCAAGCCATTTTAAGAGGCCACAATGGTACCGTAAGAATTTGTAACAAGTGCTATCTGCGTATACCATGTTCTATGCTTGTTCTAACAATCCCAACTTGCAGATGTTGTAGAGTACATATTGGAATCCCACTCCAAATTCGCCAGGAAAGTGAACAAGACCGGAAATTCTGCATTACATTATGCTTGTAGCGTCGGTAACGTTGGGATCACACAGCTTCTTTTGCGCAAAGTTCCTGATCTTGCTGTTCAGATTAACGGTGATGGTTTCATTCCACTGCACTTGGCAGTAATCAATCACCACTTGCCAGTGGTTGAAGCATTCGTCTCTACCTATCCTAATGCTTGTCGATGCCTGACAAAATGTGGAGAAACAGTTCTTCATCTTGCAGTAAGGTTCAACGATTATGAAATGTTCTTACTTTTAGCACAGGGTGCTGGCATCTCAGATCTTCTTCACCAGCAAAACCAATATGGTGACACTATATTGCACCTAGCAGTGTCTACAGGGAACTACCAAGTAAGCACCCTCTTCCCTTCTTCTACTCATGCACACACAGTTGCATACATTCTTGTACGTTTCATTTTTAATCAAAATTGTTCAGTGAGAGATAGTTGAATGTTGGATTCAGTTAGTTGAGAGCATCTTAAACACAGCAGTGGATAAAGAATGTTGGGGACAGACAGCTCTTGACATCCTTGAACAAGCTGGAAATAATAGGGGGAACCAGAAACTCAAGAACATGCTAATGTTTGCTCTTAATAAGAGAGCCGAAAAGCACAACGAAGCAGTTGAGGAGATGCCTGACAATACTCATAAACGGCCTACAGAATTTAAACTCAGCAACTGTCAAACCAAAGATTTGCCTATACCGTCAGTGTCTAGACAAGAAACAATCTTCAAACCCAAAGAAAAAGGCGATCCTAGCTCATCTAAAGTGCATCTTCTCATGCAAAAGATGGATCTTTGCACTAATCAGGATAAACAACAGCATTACAAATCCTGTGACTATCCTGCGCAAAATATGATTGAGACCTCACCAAGGTGTCATCAATCTGACAGTAAATCTGAGGTTTTAGATGAAAGCCAATCAGACTCTGATTCCTTGAAGGTTGTAAGGAATTCTCTAATAAATCTGCAGCAGAAACAGCATATCAACCGAAAACTTGGCAAAAAACTGCACAGACTTGACAAAAGTTGTCGCAAGAAGCAATATGAAATTCACAGGGAGGGACTTCAAGTTGCCAGGAACACAATAACACTGGTTGCTGGTCTAATTGCTACAGTTTCATTTTCAGCAGGGGTTAATCCACCTGGTAGTGTGTATCAGGATGGATATCTGAAGGGAAAATCAACAGCGAGCAGAACAACAGCTTTCAAGATCTTTACAATAAGCAACAACGTTGCACTCTTCACATCTTTGTCCATTGTCATTGTTCTAGTCAGCATTGTTCCTTTTCAGAGGAAACAACTAACCAAGTTATTGTCCATAACTCACAAAGTTATGTGGGTAGCTGTGGCATTCATGGCAACAGCTTTTGTTGCAGCTGTATGGGTGATCATACCAAATGCTAAAGAAAACAAATGGCAGCTGGAGTTGCTATTAGCTATCAGCTGTGGGATGTTGGGAACTTTGTTTCTATATTTAGGAGTTCTATTGGTTAGACATTGGGTGAGGAAGTCTGCTTGGAAGGAAAGAAAATATAGAAAAAGGGGGGTTTCTGGATTCTCGAAAGCCAGAATCCAACCAAAGCGAAAATTTAACAACAAAGGTGAAATCCAATCTGAATCTACCAACTCAGACGTTGATAGCTGCACATCTGTAGGATATCATCTTTACTAAATTCTGTAATGAATATGAACTTCTATGTTTTGTCACAAAGCACTTAATTTAATGTCGGTTGGATTTTCCCTGCTTTGAGGCAGAATTTATTTTACTTAAAGGCTTAAAGCTTATGAATTTAGTCTGCATATGTTTCTTAAAGTCATGCTTGATAAAGTAGCGTAAGTAGAGCTAGAGGAGTGACAACATAGTACCAATTGTCAAATGTTTGAGCAAGTTATTTGATGTAATAGGAACTGCAATCCTTAATGGTTTCTGCAAAAACTGACCACCGTTGTGTAACTAGAAACAACTAAAATCATCAGTATCATAACAGGCAACATCATTAACAAGCTTCAAGAATAATCAAATTAAACTCTCATGATCCTCGAACCAACAATGTCAAAGACAATATCTACGACTAGAAACTAATAATCAAGTACTAAAGGTGCCAGCGGAATGAGCCTAACACAAAGGGAACAACCGCTGATTCTAGATCAGTACAATAAGATATATGCAACTGCTGTGACAAAGAACAATGAGACTAGAGTAATAGTACTGATTGAGACTATTGATCCTGAGCTTTGGATTGGTGAAGGTGCCAGTTCAGGTGAGACTACTGGCGCAGAACTGGGATGCGGTGTTGGTGGCAGATCAGGTGAAGCAACCACGCCTGAGGGAGGTGGAGTATGTAGGTGGTGTAGACCCATGACTTCAACAAGTAAGCGCTGGCCATTCAAGCAGTGATCAGAGTTTCCACTAATGAAGTAGAACGGTCCTGGCCTGTCAAGCTTGAAGAGACTTCTTCCATTATTGAATGCTGCAATAGGTTGAGTATTATTGCAGTGATAATAACCCCATTTCTCCACTTCAAGTACCGAGTCATTTTTGTACTCAAAAGCTGCAACCAACAGTGAAACTTCCATTAACAGGCAACAGAACTTGTTATCAGTTATTTGTTAAACAAGTTAAATTAACAGTACTGCATTTCAAGAACATCAATCAGAGTCATCAATAGTTACTTCCTTCTGTTTTCTTCCAAATCTATCACCGATAAGCAGACAACATCCATACAATTGTTTTCTATCCATTTTTCACCGACTGGAGCTTACTAAATGCAGAAGCTAGACGCTGTTATGGCTATGGTGACCAGGAGCAACCTCATTCATGTTAACATGGGAGAGTACTCTTGAATATATCTTCTCATCTCTATGTATATGTTTTTACTCGATGATCTAACATTGCCACTGTAACATAAAATCACTAAAGGAATCAACACAATGACAAAAAACTCACAGAGAGAGTCTCCAACTAGGAATCTGTTTCTTCCGGCCCACAGACTGTACACGGCTGAGTCGCTATCTGGAGGCTCTTTCCACCCCAACTCGTCGCCTACTTTGAATACCCTTGTTGCATCAACCACCATAGCATGCATTGAAGCTAAAAACAAAAAACTACAGATTGAAACACCCATAAGAGAAGCCATTTTAGAAACCTTCATCGTATAACTGTCTTAGGTGGGCCAGCTATTGTTGTTACTACGAAACCTTAGTGAAGTTGGTGTAACGAATATGGAAAGAGGGAGTTGAGTTATATAGGTGAAAAGGGTAGTGGGCAGTTTCTGTTAAAGAAACGTGGTCAGGTTCGGACGTTGGAGGTTAGTAGCAGTTATAGGAACCCATCTCTGAAGAGGAACAACGTGTGTTAATCAATGGCAGTTGAAACATTGAAGACAAGTGCAGTTTTTGACTCTGTAGTTTGATGTCAAACGAGGCTGTTGCTTAGTGATCTTGCCAAGTACCGCATTTTCAGAGATTTCCTGAGTTGAAGACAATGACCCAGAATCCATTTTCAAGCCACTATTGTGGTTAAGGAACGTGGCTATGACTTACGCTGCGTGGACATGGTGGAGACATGGTGGAGTTTCTTTCTCATTATTTATATTCCCGAGATTATACTTCTTTTTAATAATTTAGATATATAAAGCTATTTTAATATATTATAAAATTATTATGTTCTACTGAATCAACACATGTAATTATTTTTCAAATAAAATTTCCAGAGTAGAATACATGAACCCTTTGAAGTTCTTAAAATAATTCCAAGTTCTACCATAATAATTCAACCTCATTTTCATATTTCACTATGGTTTCAAAACAAAACTGAAACAAGTTTTGATGTTACCGAATGATCCCTGAATTTGTACATTTTGGATTGCTCAAAGTAAGAATTTTGCTCTTTTTTGTTTCATCTTTCTAATCCTACACAAATAAATGCCTTTCTCAAAAAATGGATGTATTGCATTTTTTTGCTCAAGGATTGACCTCCATAGTTGTTTCCTTCTGCTTCATCATCATCTCTTGAAACTCTGCTCGCTTAGCAGCCCTGAGATCAAATATACTTGGGGGCAAAGGTTTGATTGAGCCATGCAACTCAACTAAGTGAAAAAATTCTTGCTTTGTCAAACTTTTCTTTTCTACAAGTTCAACAACAATGGCATCCATCAGCTTCCTGTTCTGCTGCAAAACCTGATGTACATGGAGATATTTGGTAAAACACTGTATGTCATAAACCTACAAATTAGTGATTCTTCCAAATGACATGCAATACCTCCTTTGCACGTTGATAACACAAGTTTAGAATTCGCAGGGCCTCCAAATCGATTTCCTGCATAAGAATCCATAAGATATTGTTCTTCAAACACACAGAATCATATACATATGTGTGACCATGTGGATGAATATGTATAAACATGAAGAATCTGACAACTACCATAGTTTGATTCATCACTTTTTGTCATCATTTTATTGAACACTATACAATTCTAGGATAGAAACAAGCTATTGACCAACGGAAGCACCAAAGAATCATTATGGAATAAGAAGTGTGAATGCATACATTGATACGATCGGCAACCCAGAAGCCAGATAGGCCATACTGTTTCTCAGAAAGGCCTCCGAGGACATAGGTTCGTGCTGCTGACCGAGCATTGTCTGCTGTTTCAGCCCATATTGTACTTAGCTGAAAAAATTCAAAGAATCAAGGAAGCTTTCAGGCCATCATGTGGACTACATAATCTATCTATAATTATTTATAAAACTTCAAGCTGCTAAGCAAGTTAAAGACATATTGATGTGGCATAAAAGCAATATCCACATTGTGATTCTGAATGCCAGGATGTTCCATGTTATCAGATATAGAAATTATTCTATTGGTATATACGTAATTTAAATTCTCCTTAAATTGTATCAGCAAAAACCGTATCAATAGTATGTTACAGGTTATTGCCATCATCTTCAGGTAAGCATGCCAATGGAACAAAGGAACCACCGTCATTATATGCAACCACAGATATACAGAAGATTCAAGCTATTCCTTTACCTGACCCTCACCATACCAGAGTTCATCGGCTGCACGTGGTGCTAGTTGAACAGTGATGTGATCTAGGAGGGATTGCCTACTGCATTATATAAGGAAACAACAGATATAGATAATTTGTGAAACAGTTTCAACAGGAAACTTCTAGCAAGAAAAAAAGTAATAAATTAATTTTTTTTAACAGTTAGAAACCTGTTTTTTAGCACATTGAACACTGAATCAATATAAGTTTTTAAGGTTGTCCTTTTCTTTTCATGATCCACGATAAATAGAGATAAACCAGTGAGAGTCAGGAGATACCTAAGCATTCCTTCCTTAAACCTGATATGATCCATTTTCATCCGAACATAGCCAAGTTCCCTGCCAGCTCTAGGAGAAATAGTAACCTACTCCAAATCAAAATATAGCAATGATACAGAAATTGTAAAATAAGCTTCCATGTAGTATTAATGCAATATCGCTGCATAATAACAAAGGATGCTTCAATGGAAATATCAAATGCAATAAAACTGAGCAATAATGTTGTAAACTCTCACTTTTCAAAGATAAAACAAGAGCTCTCTAGACAACTTACCAGTTTAAGAACCAATTAGATTCAATATCTATTTTACATTCAGAAAGGCCTACCACTGTCTTCACTAAGAGAAGTAACATGCATTAAAGATTCCTGATGCATGTAAAAGAGATTAAAGATGGTTATCAAGCACTTTTTGGGCTTTCACTACCATACCCCTCAAAAGATGTATATCTAAGGATGTCCAGAAAGATCTCTATTTGGCACAATAATATATTAAGCGCTAGTTAAACAAGGCCAACTTAACATTATGGAGAAAGAGTTTGAGAACCATACAAACTCAATGTTTCTAAGATCAGGAAAGTTCACAGCCACAACAGCCATTGCTGCTTCATTGATAGCTACTTGTTTCCAAGTATCAGGGCTCCGTTCCTTCTTATCTAGCATTCCTCTCTCTTCAATTTGTGCAGCTTGTAATAGGTCATCTGTTGTAATCTGCATAAACGAGAAGACTATTCACTAAAAGCCTAATATGGTGTAAGGGCAACTATCAGATCTATTGATCAACTTAATGGAGCAACCATTTAGCAACGAGAATTGCAGCATGACCTAATCAGAATCAAGAATTCAGCCAATATATCACAATCGTCAACAGCAATGTTATTTCATGTCAATTAACATTGATTCTCGCAACAAGCAGCATGGAAAAGAAACGTGCACTATTCCCAGTCTGAGGAAATTCCCAAGAAAGTCTTGTTCCAAACCTCCACCTGGGATTCATTGCATTGGAAGAAGATTAAAGAGCTGTACAAAACTACCAAACCATCACTTTTCTCACATATCCTCCTTGCATAAGACTACTAAGATGCCAGGAAATGAAGACCATATTATTTTGATCCGATTGGCAATACCTCTGTCCTTCCATCACGCATCATATTAATTGCAGCAACCTCAATTATGTTGGCCAACTCAGCACCAACCATTCCATCTGTCATACTAGCAACAGCCAAATAGTCAACATCCTCGGCCATAGGCTTCTTACGAGCATGAACCTACTACCAAACACAAAAACAGAATGGTTTAGTAACTTCAACAGGAAAAGAAGAAAAAAAAAAGTCGAGCACATGTTGATGTTGGAGATGTGAACATCACCTTCAGGATTTCCATACGACCTATAAGGCCAGGTTTAGGGATAAATATTTTACGATCAAAGCGTCCAGGTCTAACGAGTGCTGGATCAAGAATATCTGGTCTATTTGTAGAAGCAATGGTGATCACTTCCCCTCGTCCCTCAAATCCATCTAAGCAGACTAGGAGCTGGAGTGAACAACATCAATCCCCAAATGAAGGTTTGACTATTACAATGGCATTAAAAGACAACAATCGTGGACATGGGCTACACCAAAAACCAACCTGATTAAGAGTGGCATCACGTTCTTGTCCACCAGAACCTTTAATCAAACCTCTCTCCCTTCCAACAGCATCCAGTTCATCAATGAAGACGACAGAGGGAGCCTAAACAAATGAACCAACTTTGATGAATTTCAATATTTCTCTGTTTACAGTAAAATTTTCATGATTTTAGGTAGAAATGTTTTGAGGAAGTGTTTAAGGAAAGGAACAAATATAGAGAAAAGGTGCAAAATATGCAACTTCATATTTTGGGAACTTCTTCAGCTCTCAGTAAGAACTAAGCAAAACAAGGACTGCACATATAAAGACTGATCTATCACGCACTGCTGTGGGAACAAGAAGCATCATCGATGGATCTAGGAAACATTAACCCATGCAATCCCATGGTGGTAAATATCTCATCAACAAAAGCCTATGTAACGCTCACATTTTCCTTTGCTTCTTGGTAGAGTGCTCGGACACGAGAAGCACCAACTCCAACATATATTTCCACAAACTGAGAAGCAGAAATGGAGAAGAAGTTAACACCTGCCTCACCAGCCACAGCTTTTGCTAGTAAAGTTTTTCCTACTCCAGGAGGCCCACAAAGGAGTATCCCACCTGGTGAGAAACCAATTAATGTTAAGTAAGTCATGTGAAGATTACCTTAAGAAGATATAAAAGAACATGCTATCATCTGATAATAAGAACATTCAATCTGTAACCCATAGGTTATGTTCTCAACAAATATTTTGTTTTCACTTCATCAAATTCACATGATGTTTTCACTTCATCTAATATGTCAATGTTTTCAGTTTCTAAAGCATAGAGACAAAGCACAATCTACTGGGCAATCAAGAAAACATGATGAATAGGCTCTAGTAATCAGCCCTACAAACAAGACTAAGGACTATATGAAATGACATAATACAGATATAAACTTGGGATAGTACCTCCTAATGGAAATCAAAGAAAAGGTATTTATTTTTGAAGATCATACCTGGTATTCTCACTCCTCTTCTCCGATACATCTCACCATGCGTGAAGAACTTCACAATCTCCTCGAGTTCAAGGCGAATTTTCCCAAGGCCCGCAACATCTGAAAACTTCACATCCACACCCCTTTCCAGATACTGAGGCAATCGCCTGTTATGTGCTCGCCTTACACGTGCTCCTGACTTCATGAACTGCATGGCCATTTGCAAATAGGGATTCTGTTCCCCTTTCCCTAGCTCTCCTTCATCTTCTTCTTCCTCAATTCCCATCATCTCCCTCTCCAACTCCCTCATCTTCTTCCTCTCCTCTGCCTCTGCCTTCTCAATCTTCAATCTATCCTCATAGTCCTTTTGCTGCTTCCTATAATTTAGCACCACTGTCCGGTAAAATATCACAAAGAAAACAAGCCCCAACAATGTTGCAACATTGGAGTCCTGAGCTAAATTTGCCCAGAGACTTGCCATCTGTGCATAATTCTCTTCAGCATTACGCATTGACTCCTCATATTTCCTTCTCTTCATCTCCTTCTTTCTATTCCTCTCCTCCTCTTTCCTTTGCAATTTTAACATCTTCTCAATCATTTCACGTTCCTCCCTCATTCTCACCATTTCCTCTTTCCTTTGCCTCTTAAGCTCCTCTCTGACCCTCCTCAATTCCATAGCTCTCTTTGACTCCTTCTTTGGCTTAAATCTTGCCAGTATTAACTCAGGAACTTTCCACAAAAACCCCAAATATGGTTTAGGAAGCTCTGGTTTCTTAACTGGAGGCGTATAAGCATTAACACACATAGTATCAATTGCTAAGCTATCCCATTTATCCCAAAACCTCCTATCACTCTCTGACGAAGGCAGTACAGTCCTAAACACTTGATTGTCATCCACAACCACCAAAACTGCTTCCGCATGTTGTCTTAATCCAGCTCCAGGAGCTTTAATTATATGCTTAAGCTTGTTGTTCTCTTTCAAATCTAATATATCAGTGTAAGGTATCCTATTAGACACAACCGGGAGATCCTTAGACCATTCTTTCAACTGTTCTGGGGTCAGCGTCTGTTGTTGTGCTTTTTTCAGGGTTTTCTTCTTTTGACCTGTTTTTGCTGGTGCAGAAAAAACAGGCTGTGCCCTTAGAGAGGTGGAGATTATGGTGAGAGTTACAGGTATCGCAGCAAGATAATTCAACTTTGAATCCTTATTTTCACGGGCTTCCCTGGTTTTATAACTAGTTTCAACATCTGGGTCTTGGTTTTGGCATGAAATGGAGAGGAAAATTGGGGCCTTTGGAGTGAACTTGAGGGGTTTATGGATTTTGGGGCACAGTGAAGAGGTAAATGAGAAATGAGTGGCCATTGAAATTGGATGAAGCAAAAATGCAAAAAGCAACAATCTTTATGGAAAAACGAAGATAAAGACTTACATGGTACATATGTATAGTGTATATTGAAGTGAGTGAACTCGCTTTGGTGGCATCGAAATTGAAGTGAGCATGAAGAGAACTCAGCTCACTTCCTGCGTTTTTTGCTTTGAACACAACAGAGGCTTCAAACAAGTTCAAGGATTGTGACTAAACAATTCAACATTAAAAACGACACTGTTTTACCTGTTTGGATGCAAAGACAATTATTAAAAACCCCAACGGCATTTCATCTCTTTTTTTCACTTTCAACTTTTTGGTATAACTTACTTTTTTTTGGTAAAGTGGTATAACTTACTTGAAAATTTTATGTAGTTAAAAATCGATAAATTTATTAATTAATATTCAATTTTTATAAATTAATAAATTCTTATAAATTAAAATAAATTAATTATTTTTTATTTAATAATTTTTTATTTAAATTCAAGGACAATCTCTTTCAATTATATTTTAAATTCTTTAATTTTATTTAATCTTAATCAAATTCAGATTAATAAACCTTTTAAACCTTAAATCTCTTATCTTATCAGTTTAATTTTAAAACATTTGTAAAAATAGTATTTAACAATAACAATTTGTTAGACCTTTACATAAAAAACATGTAAAAGCGTCATTTACATGTTAATATTATGTTATGTTTATTTAATTTTTTTAGGATATTAAAAGTTTATTATAAATTTGATAAAAAGGATATAATTTTTACTTTTTTTTGAAGAATTTTTACTTTTTATTAGGTAGATTTTGTTCAATGATTTTTTTAAAATTTTAAACTACATTGAATTGTAAGTGATAATTAGACATTTGGGGATTTTTTTTATAAATTTAAATCTATTGAAAAAATTTATAATTTAAGTTTTTCTATTTTAATACTCAAATTTTTAAATCTATCACTCATCCTTTAAATATCACACAAGATTGTCTATCATGTTCCCTTAAGACCAAAGTTGCAAATATCGTATCGGACTTGGTACCAGATTGAGTTCTGTTACGGTTAATATCGGGTACTGTTTTGAATAATTTTTAAAATTTATGAAATAGTTCCTGAAATTTTTTAAAATTTGCAAAATAGTCCATTGGTATATTATACAGTTATACTGTATACTTTACAACTTTACATCAACTATGCCTCCAAAAATCATAATAACAAATAATAATCACAATTAATATGAAATAACAATAATTTTTAAATATTTCACATATAAATAATGATCACAATTAATATGAAAAAAAGACAATCATCGTCATATAAATATAAAATTAAGAATAATACAAAGTATTTAAAATATTACAATAATATAATTTTATCATTTTAATAAACAATAATTACATCAAAACATTCAATAAAAAGAACAAAAAATATCCTTAACTCTTAAACTATTATAATTTACAACAAGAGTTCGTGATGAGGAAATAATCAAGTAGAAGTTAAACCTGAAATAAAAAGCATTTATGATTACATTACATATATAGAATTTAATATAAACATCAAATTCAATCGTCTACGAAAGGATACTTGCTATAACTGCATTAACCTCAGTTATCATTTGGTACAAAATCCTATCATTGAGAGGAGCTTCATCATCATTATCATTCAAATTTGACACACCAAATGACATGTTAATGATTTCTCATCCAAGATTATCTTTCAAGTTATTGATATATACCAAATTCGATTCTTCAGAAACTCAATCAGCCAAAAGATCAACATTATCAATGAAAATTAGATTGGTTGAACTACTTGTGCTATTAAGACTCCTAGTAAACAATAAAATTTAATTATTAGAAAATTATAATAAATTATATCGAAATTAATAATGATAATAATATACCTTTCCCGAAGCTTTAAATTATAATAAACAAAAACTAAGTCATTCAACATCTTATGCTCCAATCTATTCCTTTTCTTAGAATGGATAAATTTAAATGTGTTCCAATTTCGTTCACAGCCTGTTGCACTCGTATGTTGACTTAAAATCCGAATTGCAAATCTTTTCAATTATGAAACACTATTTCCAAATTGATCTCACTAAGAAACTATAACAAAAGTAGCATTTTAAACAAAATAAAGTGTTAATTAATTTCAACAAATAAAAAATGGAAATGTTGAATAGTAATTGACATTCCAAAATCTCCATAAGACAACTTATAAAGCTCCATTTGTGAACTTAAGAGTCTTTGCATCGTTTCAATACTAACAATTGTTGTAATAGTTAAAAGCATTCTTATAATAACTTCAACTTGCTCAGTAAGATTTAGTCTAAAATAGATACTAGGATTCAAAAATACCCCAGCTGCAAACAACGGATAAGAAAAGTTGTTTTTCCCTTCTCTCATTAATGATTGAAAGATATGATGTGTATAAAGAAGGGTCATCTTCCATATTGGTCTTGATTACTTCCGTCGCTCTCTCCATGGCATCAAAAAAATAACCCATTATTAGCTTTTCGTCACTATCAGTCAAGCGAATCACCCTCACCAAAGGGTCACAAACTCGGATAATAAATTGGCATTAAGACCAAAATTCTCTATCTTCTAGTATAATTTTACAAACCTCCACTCCATCATTAGACCTAGCATGCTGAGACGCAATCCACTTATCACTTGTAAACATTTGTCTTAACTCGTTCTTCATCTTAACAAAAGATTGAAGTGATAAAAAATTTGTTGCAAATCTTGTCATAACAGGATAACACAAATTTCTACCATTGGTAAATTCCTTTCTCATCAAATTCAATACCCATGCACGATTATAGATGAACTTTGTCACCTTTTAGCTTTTTGCATAGTCTCACCAATAACAGGAAAATACCTAGGATCCCCTATATTCTCCAACAATAGGTCAATGCAATGTGCAACACAAGGAATAAAAAAAATCATTATAATTATTCTGCAACCTTTTTCTTACCGCTTTATAAGCGAAATCATTATCAGTAATAAACTAAATAATGTTTTCTAACTCTACTTCATTCACAACTTCATCAAATATCGCAGAAAAAGTAATAGGATTCCTAATAAGGACAAATGTTTCAATAGATTTCAAAAATATAAAGCCATTCACTTGATAAGGACTACTATATGGAGTTTGAGTCAACGAGGTGAGGATCTGGAGTCATATGATTTGTGGCGCCAGTGTTAGGAAGCCATTCAGTAAGAGTGTTAAAAGTGAAAGTGGAAGGATTCGATGTATCTTGGATATTTAGGGCAGTAAAAGCAATGAAAATATTTTTTGGGTCAGGTGAAGGATGGAAAGGACGATTTCGGGATTTAGAATATCTGTAACAACAACAGGTTGCAATGTGGCCCCATTTCTAGCAAATTTGACTTTGAGTTGGAGGTTTATATGAGTGATTGGGCCTAGAGGAATGGTAATTGGGCTGGGCTTGTATGTGGTTGGTGTAGGTGTTATAAGGTGATGTGGGCTGATAAGGGGCCTGCATATGTAGGCTAGAAGTGAATGTCTGCGGGCCAAAAGACAAAATTGGAGGCCCATGCATTGTAGGGTTAAAAGAACGTCGTCCTCCTCCTCTGCTGCAAGTTGTGCCGCGAGCGTGGAGAGGTGAAGAAGATCAATAGCCAACGACGGACGTCGTGAGGGCTGTGTCTGGTGAGGGAGCCGAATGAAAAGATAAAAGACATTGCTCGTAGATAAGGAGCTTTGCCCTGAGTTCGCCGAAGGCGAAGCTGGACTCGCGATGCTCCACCGCCGTGATGAAAGATTCAAAATCTGCAGATAAACCATTCAAGGTAAAAAGTATAAGGTCATAATTGAATATTTTATCACCTATAGCTGCGAGCTCATGTGTCGTAATTGAGATAGTTGCAAGATATTCGGTAATGGTTTTTTATCCTTTTTAAATGGTGTGTAGTTTTCGTCAGAGCAGAGAGCATTGGGAGCTAGATTGTTGTATGAAGTGTTGCTCAAGATTGAGCCAGAGGTCATGGGCTGTGGTACATCCGATGGCAAGGCAAGCGACGAAGGTGGACAAAGAGGCGGTGAGGAAACAGTAGACCAGTCGATCGAATTTTTGCCACTTGAGATATTCTAAAGGTTCAGTATTTGGAGTGATAGAAGGTGGTATAACTGATCCATCAACGTAGCCAACGAGATTAAAGGTGACAAGGATGGCATGTATTTGGTTGCGCCAAATGAGGTGATTTGAATCATCTAATTTTGTAGTTAGAAAGTTCATTTGAATCATCTAATTTTGTAGTTAGAAAGTTTGTAATCTGATTGAATGATAATATGGGGGAAGTAGAATCTACCATTGAATTGTATTTGTAATGTACTGGTTCGAAAAAAAAAGATGGATGTTTTGTGTTTGTTGTTTCTGTGTGAAGAGTAGGGTGTATTTTGTGTTTGTTTCTGCTATTTCTGTATGTAGGGTAGGTGTTTGAGAAAATGACTATTGGCTTGAATGTGTAGCTCGATAATAGGACTACTGTATAGGTTCTGATACCATGATAGAATAGAAGAAGAAGATAATTTGTACGTGAATGTATTGTATTTCTTGTGTGTATTGTTGGGTAACTTTGCACTATATTTATACACATTTGTAGTATCTACAAAGATAATGAAAATCAATTGAGAAACATAAGATCAAATGAGATAATTACATATCAAAGAAGATCAAAATCTGTTATGGTGAGATTGTATCAAGATTAGGAAGATCTGTGTTTATCATATGTTTATTAGAATTAGTTATTATCATCCACTAATATAATTAATGCTCATGATGTACTGACATAAGCTCATGTTCAGGTGGTCCATGTATTTATTGCTATAAAGAGCACAAGAACCTTAAGAGCATCAATTTCTATTCACTAAGTTGTCTGGTCCGGCTAGGCTGCGAGAGATTGAAGACAAGATACACAAGTCATGTATTAAGGGATGTTTGGTTTTAATATTTTTTATTTTTTATGATTTTTTGAATCAAAATAAATAAAAGAGCATGTCTGATTGGAATCTTTTTTATATAATTTTATAATTTATGAAAATTATAAATAAAACATTTTTTATTTTTCACATTCTAATTTTACTATCAATTAGTGTTATATTAATTAATTAATTAATAATTATTCATATCACTAAAGTTTTCGTTCAAGCACCCATTCATCCGTTACTTGAGTTTTCAAGTTTTATAGAGATGAAAAGATACATTTCGACTTTGTAACATGAAATGAAAATAATTGGAATAATGAATTAAAAATGTTAAACTTTTTTTTTATATTTTTTATTTTAGTGTATACTTTTTGAAGTTTTCAATTAAATATTTGAAGTTTTTGACTGAATAATTTAATTAAATTTTTTAATATTAATAATTATGTACTTGGCATATAATCATTTATTTGTTGTTTAAAAATTACTTAAAGAAGATTTTATGTGATCTCTCTAAATATTGATTTTTATGTTATTCTGTGAATCACATTAGTTAAATATGCATAAAGACAAAATTTTAAATTAAATTGTTCGATATTTAAATTTTAAAATAATTAATTTAAAATTTTTGAAAACTTAACGTTAAAATTTTGGTATGGGGCCTTTCGGACAATGGGAGGTTCTTAAGAGCTTCTGCATATGCTTGTATTGAAGATTATGATAAACAAAATAGGTTGGATTTTTGGGACCTTATTTGGAAATGACCTGGACCACATCGTATTCGTTTTTTTCTTTGGCTTCTCTCTAAAGATAAACTGTTAACTAACCATCAGAGGTTAATTAGGAAGATTTCGACTGATGATAAGTGTGCTCACTATGGCCTTGTGGAGACTTGTTTACATGTGTTTCGAGATTGTCCAAGGGCTCGATGTCTTTGGCAATCGTTTTCTTCTACCTATCCTTCGATGAAGTTTTTCAGTCTGCCTCATTTTGACTGGGTTAGTGACAATCTTCAGAGTACCAGGCAATTTCATGGTTTACCTTGGAAAGCTATATTTCGGACAGCTTGTTGGTTTCTTTGATTTTGGCAAAATAAGAGTATTTTTGACGAAGACTTCACGTGGCCAACGTCAGGATCCTTGATGGTGTTGGAGTATATACACGGTTATGCGAAGGCTATGGTTGTTCATAACAGAGTCCATGATGGTCCAGTTGACCGCTCCTCCATTCGATGGTCCTGCCCTAGTCAAGGGTGGAAGTTAAATTCTGATGGAGCTGTACCATCCTCCCTCCGGGCAGCTACTGCTGAGGGATTGCTCGGAGACTCAACTGGTGCTTGGGTTGGTAGCTTTGTCCATAATATTGGTTGTTGTTCCCTTATGGATGTAGAGTTTTGGGGTGTTTTTTCAGGATTGTCTCTCGCTTGGGATTTGGGTTATCGAAGGGTTGAGGTTGAAGTGGACTCTCTTGTAATGATCAATATCTTATCTTCTTCGACGATGATAATGTAGGAAAATCCCAGTCCATGTATCATATACACGGGGTGCGGAAAACAAAAATTTTTGTTGCCGGGACCTTCCCGA
>JAOQMR010000005.1:3123053-3138459 GCA_027563865.1 Erythroxylum pelleterianum
ATTCCTCCACCTTTCAAATGTTTGTTACAAAACAAGCAAATAGTATGGTTCCTCATACCAGGAACCAATGCAGCATGAGCCCAAGCTGGATCATTGTATGTTCCTGAAGTGGGTTGATCAGGAGTACTTGAACTTCCTTCCATTTATCTGTAAAAATAAATGAATGCATACATCAAAATAAATAACATATAATTTCATTACACAATATGCATATCCATCTTATATAATATAACTCATTTTGTGTGATTACATTATACATAATTAAATTTCATGAAACACAATTCACTATAAGTAAAAAAAAACTAACAATTCAATTATTCAACATATATAATTACACAAAACATACATAAACAATTTTTATTTCTAACAATCACAAAACATACATAAGCAATTTCTATTTCCAACAACCACAAACACATATATAAACAATTTCCATTTCGAACAATTTCAATTTAAAGTTTCAAACTTGAGGATCAAGTTGAAGGGTACGATATGATTTACATAATTGCTAAATAATGAATAACATATCTTATACAATTGTTCATACATATCTATTCATAATATGAGGATCAAGTTGAAGGATATAACTTCATAAAATAATTTCCATTTCCAACAATCACAAAATGTACATAAACAATTTTCATTTCTAATAATCACAAAACATTCATAAAACAATTTCCATTTCAAACAATTTTCAATAATTTCCATTCCCAATAACCAACAATTTCTATCTCCATTAATCACAAAACATTCATAAAATATTTTTTATTTCCAATAATTTTCAACAATTTCCATTTTCAATAATCATAAACAATTTCCATTTCCAATAATCACAAAGCATTCACAAAATAATTTCCATTTCCAACAATTTTCAACAATTTCCATTTCCAATAATCACAAAACATTCATAAAACAATTTCCATTTTCAATCATCACAAAACATTCATAAAACAATTTCCATTTTCAACAATTTTCATTTTCAATAATCACAAAACATAAAAATAAACAATTTTCATTTTCAACAATTTCCATTTTCAATAATCACAAAATATTCATAAAACAATTTCCATTTCCAACATTCACAAAATATAAAAAAAAACAATTTCCATTTCCAACATCCACAAAACATACATAAACAATTTCCATTTTCAAAAATTTCGAACAATTTCAATTCAAAGTTTCAAACATGAGGACCAAGTTGAAGGGCATGATATGATTTACATAATCACCAAATAATGAACGACATATCTTATACAAGTGTTCATACACATCTATTCATAACATAATGATCCAGTTGAAGGATATATTCATAACATGAGGATCAAGTTGAAGGATATAACTTTTTTGGAAATGTTTTTTTTTTCTTATTTAAAGCTTTGAATCTTCTTTTCATTTCTAACAAACCATAATATTATATACATCATTCTATATTTGGTTCTTAAATATATACATTGCTTTTATGATTTTTAATTGACATTAATAAGTCTAAGTATAAATGATTGGAACCTACAACATATTCACAATTTGAAAAAAATTTCTTCTTGGACACATTTATTACATCACTACTGTTGGATATGGGGAGCCCACTTACATGGGAGATGTAGGGCCTAGGAAGGGAACATACCATGGGCTTTCACATCACACTTCAACTCAAAACTTTAAGGTATTAGGTTTATGGATCCTTTTCACTTATATGTCCTTCACTAGTTCCATCTCTTTTCAATATGTGATTCTCTACTCATATTTGACATCCCAACAATATCCCCCTCAAGTGTGAATTCCACATTGGGCTTGAACTTCTCCTTGAGTGAAAGCCTTTTTGCTTAGCAACTCGAGTATATGGCATCACCAAGAGCCCTTCTACTCTACTGGTCTGGGTTCACTAGGAGTCTCCTTGCTCTTCTTTATGGGGAAGCAACCACAGGATCCGACTATCATCTCCATACTTGTCCCTTGCTGAACTATCGACTCTGATACCATTTGTTGGATCTATGGAGCTCACTTTCATAAGAGATCTACATCATGGGTTTAGTGATTAAACAAACTTGTGGACTTTGACACCATACTTCAACCTAAACCTTAAGGCATTAGATTTATGGGTCTTTTCTACTTATATGTCCTTCACTAATTCCATATCTTTCTAATATGAGATTTCTACTCACACTTGACATCCTAACAACTACTTTCACACATTATCTATTATAAATATTTATGATAGTCCACACATATATATTACCAAATAATTCAACACATTTTATACTCAATTAATTATTTACCCAAAGCTAATACCCAAATACTATCATTAACTACAACCGAATTATTATTAATTTACTATTGCATAATTTTATACTCAATTAATTATTTACCTAAAGCCAATACACAAACACTAAAAATGAAATACCATTTCACAAATTTTAAGAACGCATCAATTAATTATTTAAGTTTTTGCAAGTTTGCAACTTTAATATTCTCGGTTTAAAATTTTAATTTAAGTTGTTTCAACTTTCAACTTACAAACTTTCAATTGAATCAATTCAATTAATCAACATCATCACATATTCATATCAGGCCGTGCATTTCGTTCATAAAAAAACTTATCATAAATTTCTCTAAATCGGTTAAACTTAAACCAATGTTCAAAACTAAATCATAAATCAACCAAACAATCATTCAACTCCAATTCAACCCATACAAATCACAAAACCAAAACACTGGGACTCATTCAACTCCAACATCCAACCCAGATATACGCAAATCGCAAATCACAAATCACAAAACCAAGTTCCAACCGATCACAAATCCAAGATCCAACTGAATCACGAAACTAAATTCCATCTTTCAACATCCAAGTTCTAACCGATTCACAATCAAAAATGTAATTAAGTAGGAAAAAATCGAAAACTCAAAAAATACACCCAAAAACCAATTCACAAGCTTTGGATTTTGGGTTGGGTCTTCAGGTTGGGTGACGGGTCACAATTTCGGGTGTACATCTGGGCGAGCAGCAGCCTTCTCCCCTCTTTCAAACATTCAATGGTGGCGACAACGTGGTGTGGTGGTCCTCATGGAAGAGGCTTGAAGACGGTGACGTCTTCAGGACTTCGCGTGGAGGAGCCAAGGATCTCTAATGTTGGCATGGGTCATGGAGGATGAGGGAAGGAGCAGCACCGCTGGAGAGGGAGAGCAGTACCGTCAGAGATGAAGAGGAGAATGAGGGAGAGAGAATCGCGGTGGTGAGTAAAAGTGAGAGTCGATAAGAGAGAGAGAGAGAGAATGAGAAGGAGGATGCTTCAGGAGGGTCGAGGGTGATAGTGAGAGACACAGCAGAGAGGGGGGGGGGGCGTGTTTAGGTTTAAATTTTCAAAATTGCAAATAAGTCCCTACTGTTTCTCAAATTTATGGTATCGGCAGAAAAGTGGCTGATATTTTAGATATCGGCCAGTACCGAACGAAAACTAGTAGTACCGACCTGTATCTCTAGCCGGTACCCATATAACGAATACCGTTCCGTGTACCAACCGGTATGGAACGGTATTCATTCCCTTGCTTAAGACCATGCAACTCTAAATTCTGTCAAAAGTAACCCTGACAAGGCCTAAAACGGATCAGGTTGCCTTTTAGTTTTTACAAATTGCACCTGATCTCTACCATTCCAGGTAGAGGTGAACTCCAGCATTCCAGGAAATGAAAAACCATACACATATTTCCAAGAATTCACAAACATTGTCAGTCTAAGAAACATTTTAAAAAAATACATGATCTTGGAGTATGTTCTGGAGTCTAGGAGATTTCAGTTATTGGACTTGGAAAGCCACAGAACCTCCTGAAGAGCAGATGCACCAAGTAAACAGCAGCTGAAGAAGGTGAAAGCTATAGAGGCAGCGACATGGTCACAGAACTTGTTCAAGGGCTTGCAAAAGTTTGGTAGAGCTGAATGTTTGATCCCTGTCTGATTCAGGTCGGTGATGCTTGATGCTGCAGATCCAGCACTCATCATTGCATATGCAAACATCTGCAGATTTTGAGACTTACAGGATCATCATTAACCAGAAACTAAGCTTGGATGCTAGCTAGTTTAAATGAGATGAACTTTCATATGTACCTGATCCCCTGCAAAAATAATCCATGCATGATTTCTTGATGGGATCACAGGAATTTTCCTCAGAATCCTTGACATGCTGATTAGCAGTAGCAGCAAGGAATGTCCTGCAACTGCACCTGAAACTCCAATAAGATACCTGCTAATCGACATCAAATGACAGGATTATCATTAGCAAACAGTGATCATCCATATATATATTTCTTTTACCACTTTGATCTTGCAAAGAAATTCATTTTGCTCATTAGTCAATGAACAGTTGCTTGATCTCAGGACAATATGAGAAGTACAAGTCTGCAAGAGGGCTCTCAGAAACAAACAGACAAACGAATAAAAGCATGACAAGAGGGAAAGGAAAAAGGTGAATACACAAACACTCACGGATTTGATCCTGTTCATTCAAATGCCATGAACCTGGAAGTTGGTAGTACCAAAAGTTGGTTGTTTCATTCAAAACAAGCAAAAACACTAAAGCAGTATCGGTAAGTACCCAATAAGAGAAAGGGGACTCTTTCAACATGAACAGTTTGTTACTGAAAATGGTGGAAAAATCATGGAAGGAGATAGATTTTTGAACATGGAATTCCAGAGTTTCTCTTGTAATCAAGGTATGGGAAAGGAGATGCATCCAAATGAGCAAAATAAACAAAATAATGTGGCCCTTAAACATATCATTGATATTCACAGAAACAAAGTCTTAATCAACAAAGCAATCAAGGCAGCTCAAAGCCTCCATTTCTTTTTATATTCTGTCACTTTCCCGGTAAAATCGGCACGAAAAAGAATTGGGAAACTTGGTTACTTACTCAAAAGCGTGAGAAAAGGACCACTTGGAGTGAACAGGAAGCATAAAGCCATAGATGGAGACGGTACTAGATTGATGAGCAGTGACCATGAAAGACAAAGCTATGACAGAGGTGACCATGCAAAATAGTCTGAGTGTCACATGCAAGACGTCAGCTTTCCGGCCTAAAGGCGGCCTTATCGACGGCCTGTTTGACATGCCACCTTTCTCTAACGTCGCCGCCACCTCGTACTCCGGCAGCTGTACTGCCACCTCTGCCGGTGGTGGCATTTTCTCAAGGCCATTCATAGTCATAGTTTTTTCTTTCTTTCTCTAACCGTTCTTGTTTTTTTTTCTCCCTTTGAAATTAACCTTAAAGGTGTGACCTTTAATGGAGTTTAAGGAATTTGAGAAGTGAAAGAAAGACAATAAGGGCAGGCTATATATATATATATAGAGGTAAATGCCAAATACTTTGGAACAAATCTGCCCCTCCGGAACCAACTGAACTACACCCTGCGGGCGGTAAATGCCAAATACTTAATTTTATTATATGTAATTGATGCAAATTAAAAGAGAAAAATTATAGTTCTACTTCATCTAGTGATTTTGTGGGGTATCAATTGATAGACATAAGTTATTGATCATGACTAAATGAGTTTTGACTCATTGGATATTCAATTTTAGACTAACTTTAAATAAAACCATAACAAGTAGGTAATTAGAAATGTGTATAGATATACAAATAAGTTGAACTAGAGGAGGAGTATGAGTTGCTCTTATTGTGATCTAAAAAATTAGGATTTGAGGAAAGAATCAAGTGGAAAAAAAAAACTAAAAAATAACATTACACAAAAAATAAATAAATTTATTAAGAATAATATTTAAAGCTACATTACACATTTTATTAAGATATTACACAATTTATATAAGAAATTGAATCAATAAATATATAAGATAAACTTCATGCTCCTAATTTATGCAGAAGAAGAAGAGAGATTGAGACAAGACAATTATACATGAGTTGGATTCCCAAAATTCAGGCACTTTATGCACATGAACCTGTTTTCAAGTGCAGAAATAATGACAAAACGGCTCACCTCAGAAAAAGCCTCAAAAGATGCACGTAACTTATCTTAGTAGCTGTAAATTCTGAAGTTGGTATGGTATTACATCAAGGTAAGTGCAATGCAGGAGCATCCATGCATCACCATTCTCTCTATGGTAAAGAAGAGTCCTCTCTTATGTAAGTGATCAGTTCTAGTGATACAATAACATCATAACCGATTAGGAACAAGTAGTACTGCTAGATCATCATCAACATTTCAGGATAGGATGGCAACAAAATTGCCGTTTTGTTTTGGTAAGATTGCAGAGATCAGATGATTCCAGGATTTGGGGGTATATATGATGTCAGGTTCCTGAACTTGATGCAATCTCCTGAAAGAGACAAGGTTTAAGAAGTTATCATATGCTGTGTTCTATTCATGAATCGAGGTTGGAGATGACTGGGAGAAGAGAAACTGAGACTTATCTCATGACCCTTTCAGATATGAAACACGAGAACCCTACCAATAGACCGTCCCTTCATTTCTTATCATATCATTGTCAATTCTCATCCACTAAAACTTGCTTCCGTATGAAAATCAGAACAGTCAACTTTCTGTATAATAGGTACTATCAAATCAACCTGGAAATTAAGGTGGTGTTCTCTGGCACAAGCATATGCAAATCATGCACTTCTTAACAATCGAGCAATTTTTTGCATAATCTTCTAACAATTTTAGTGAAGGAATTCTACACCTCTCACAGTCCCATAAGGGGAAGGTATAGCAAGTCCTGCTGTTACACATAGATTGTTGTAAACACGAATCTGATTCAAAGCAAGACATAGCTGGCCGAGACTAGCAAACTATATGCCAAACATTACATCCAAAATTTTTGATACTATTGATTTTGCTGGGGAAGCAATGGCACCCCCTGACGCACCCCCTGACTGCTGGGCACTGGTGCTGCCATTTTGAAGATAGTAAGGGCGCTGAAAGCCTCTTGATGTGGAGAACTCCGTGGTTCTAGTAGATGATGGTGGGGGCAATGGCATGAATCCTTGATTGTTAAGTCTCTCATTCAAAGCCTGCTGTTGCACTGGATCCACTGGCTTCACACCTATGATCAGCACACCATTGATTTGCATGCCATTCTTTGTAAGGGCCTTATGAGCATCTGATCGATTCTAAACCAGAAGAAGTAGAGACAAGAAGGCAACCCGATAAATAGCTGAATCTTAGTTTTAACAACATAAACTTATTGTAGATACAGGATCCCTATCACCCTGGCAGTGCTGGCTGAAAACTAACTACAAAACTCAATGTTCAGTTTTCCATATGGCAGCGATATCAAAAAAGTCGGACTTAAGTACTAGAGAGTGACATCTGAGGATAAAGCACAATCAGGAACAGATGCAGCTATGAGATTTGAGCAGATCCTGGACAATGAACTTACTGATACTGTCCTTCAGGATAAAGACATAGCATGCTTTATATATAAATGAAGGAAACAAAGCAAGATGAAAAAGAGAAGATAAGAAAATGACTATAAAGTACAACCAGAAGGACAATCTTTTTGTTTCAACTGTATTTTGGAAGATATATCCACCTAAGTTCACAAAAAAAAAAAAAACCATTTTTTGACGAGACATGACGAAGGAATAATAATAAACATAATAAAAGGACCTGATAAAGAATGTGCATCCAGTTGGCATCCCTAGGACCAGGAAAATGTTTCAAGATCACGCCACACTTCTCAAATTCTCTTAATACTAAATTTGTATCACCGGGTGGAAATCTGGAAACAGATATTTAACATCAGGGGAATGTAAGTGAGTGATAAAGAAGAACTGCTCAACTTGCAAGCAGATAAATAAGGAAAACACTTGACAACCTTTCAAGTTATAGATTTCCAGTACTAATAGAACTAATAGCAAGCTTCAAAATTTAAGGAGATGAACAGTACCAAGGTATGTGAATTGAACCTTCAAGTTCCATTTTAGCAAATAAGTAGTCGCAATTTGCCTGTGCAGGTGGCCCTTAATCTGTCTTTAATGTTTAGATGAGTTAAAGTTCCTTTGCTTCAACTTTTCTCAAAATTATTAAAAGAGATTATCTGTGCCAGTCTTTAGGTGTCATTTAAAGCAGATCTAAGAAATGTCTAATAAACGTTCCGGACATCAAAGGAACAACTAATGATGGCAAGAAACTTACTGCAATAGAAAATAGAAGAATATTGACACAACACATATGTATAAATCATCTGTCTTCTACCTCACATATTCGAAGATATTAAGCAGTTGCAAACCAGAACTCTGGACAAAATTACGATAAGAATATGGCAAACCAGAACTCTGGACAATAATCTAAACAAGATAACCATAATTCTACAAAAGGGTATAAATAAATCAATCTACGTTGTTATTGAGAGAGATATCGTACCCATAGACAGTAACCCATTCTTCTTCATCAAGGTTAGCTGCAGGTAAGCAGTTCTTTTGCCTCTCAGGCCTAGCAACTTCCTGAGGAGGCGGAAGGGTGATTAAAGCACCAGGCTGGACCACACCCTCCACTGGAGACCCTTTTCCTCTCTCCTCTTGGTCACTGCTACTAGCCTTTGCTGGTGACCACCAAGTTGAACTTGATGAACCTAGCTGATTCTGCTGTGCACTCATTAAAGCAAAGGATGTGCTAGCCTCTCCTTTGCTTTTAGCTGGAGTCACAAATTCCCTCCCGGAACTCTGAACCGGAGTCCTTGAGTCTGATTTGGCTTCTGGGGAAAGAGGGTAATCTGGAATTCCAGAATCAGGAGACAAATCTGAGCGATCCTCTAAGGTGTACATGGGAGGAGGTGGAAGATCGGAACCCCCAAAATTTTCACGCCATAGAGCAGATACCGCTGCTGCCTGACCTGGATTTGAGAACTTCCCTTTCCGAGCGGAGATCGGTGATGCCAAATCTTGGAAAAATAATGACTGCCTCCCAGAGGTTTTAGGAGTTCTATGAATAGTTGAACTCATGTCTAATACCTATGGAAGGTAAAGCAATCTGTCTACAGTCCACAAGTAAAGGAATTAACCTTCATAGGTAGGCTTAGTAAATACAGAAAAAACTAATGATTCCTAGGCTGTCTATTCATTTCCCTATGTTATCTAAACAAACAAAGAGAACATAAAAAAATGAAAACAGAGACATACAAGTACGGTTAGAACTAGCTCAGGAAACCAAACACGCCGTCCAGATAACATCATACGCTTCGAGGAAACATCTATGAAAATTCTAAAATGAACCTCAGATCCATATCCAACTAAAAGCATCCCCGATGCTGCCAAGTAATCACCTTTAAACTTCAGTTCCACAAGAAAATCAAACTTTTCAATTTCCTTAAGAGTAAAGAACTCAACCAATTGGATCAAACTATAACAATAACCCAACACTGGAAAATCAAGCCCCCGAAAGAAGCGAAATTCAAAATTATATCAACTTCATTTCTGTTCACTTCCAAGAAAAACCCACGAAAGAAACCAAATTATAAACGTACCCAGAAATCAGTTTCGCTCTCTCGGCAAATGAAATGAACCAAATTTACAATCTTTCTTCCACATCATTTTCTCAGAGCCAAAAGGAAAATTGTCTGATTCAACATATTCCAAATCTTAAACATTCAATAGATATAAACAAACACACATGCATAAGCTTAAACATACAAACCAGCGTAAAGAAAGGGACATGAAGAAAGTACCTAATCAGTGAGATTGAGAGCTTGGGGGCTTTTCCCTCCCAATGACCGGTATAGAAATGAGTTCTCTTTAATTTTCTAAAACCCTAAATTCGTTAAACAAATAATTCAAATTTTGGGAAGCGAATTTACAATAATGGCCTCAATACTTCGATTTTAGGCCTTACGAATTCATATTGTTCTACTGAGGGTAAATTTGTCTACGAGAAACCTTCTTATTTTGCTCCAATTACCAGTATTAAGTTCACTAATCATCCTGTACTAATTTTGCATTTTTTCTACTTTTATTTTCCCAGCATTTAAACTCAAGTAACATTCACAAATAACCGCAAAGATTAAGTCTCAATACAAATTTTACTAATATGCGAAGTTTGAGAAATTTTAAGAATATGTAACCTTTATCTTAATTATTAGAAATATTATTTCCTCTAAAATTACAAGAAAAAATTAAAAAATGATTGAATTAAACTCTTACTAAATTCACGAATAATTCATTTCATTAAAAATAAAAAAAGAATATATAAGTACGTGTATTATAATTTTATATTTTTATAAATTATTACACAAATATTCACGTTAAATTCTTCCTCTATATTTTTTTATCTTGATCCTTAAACATCAAACAAATTGAAGATAAAAATTTGATATTTAACTTTAGGGATTTAAGAATTACACTTCAAACACAAATACCAAAATCCATAGATCAAATGGTGCAATTAAACCACAAAAATCATGGAAACCATAGATCAGTTACATTTTGCAAGTGAAAAGGTCTAGAAATCATGTAAAATGAAACCAAATGATGTGCTTGAAATATAAGGAAGTTGTTAAAAGGGAGCAGAAAGAGGCTCCTTGAGCTCCAATTCAGTGGGAGTTTGTGTGTTGCTGCATTGGCATGGCACTTGAATGATCTTCTCCTCACGCTCCACATCGAGCTTGTCATATTGTTGTTCTTTACCCTTTTTTCTCTCCTCTTCTTCTTCCTCCTCCTTGATCAGGAAATTTGGTTTTACTTCCTTAAAAACAGAAAATTAAGTATAAATTTAATATGGTACTATAAATCTTTTATTATAAGTATAAATTATGAATCGAGTTGAAACGAGTTTCGGTAAGGTTAAAACTTAAGTTTATAATTAAACTTGATTTTAAACCCGATCAAATTTCTTTTGACTTCTATAATTAATCTAATTTTAAAAAATTATCAAATTTGAACTTTATTATGATGCCTAATATATATACATTCATATGGCCTAGAGAAACTAATAAAACACACACCTTGTTAAAGAAGGTGGTCGATGCCTCTTTTGGTTCCAATTTCTGGACCACATCTGCAGCCACTTCCTGAGCACAAGACAGACATAGAAACAAACTTAACATTAACGATCTCATCATGTCATATTAATGCATGTCTAAGGAAGCTTCAAAGGGCTTACTCTAGCCTGGCTGAGCTGACCTTCTCTCAAGGTCCTAGGTTCCATTTCAATGGAGCAACAAGCGTTTGCCATAAATGGAAGAGAAACAGAGATCCTCCAAATAACACAACTTGGGTTGGATAAGGATTCACCTCCTCCAAACGTTAATATATGTTCTCACAATGTTGTAATGACAATCACGGATTCTTCAAACACACTTGACTAGAACTTGAGGTCATAATGCAAAGTGAACTGACACTTTCATTTGTAACCCGTGGCAGTGAACCTTTTATATCTGAAGTACGTAACATGTGAAAGTTATTACACTCGTAGCTTCTTATGAAGTTTTGAGAGAAGATGTGTTTTGAGAGATGTAACACACAGCTGATAGAAAATTAAGAAATTTCAGCGTATTATATGCTTTGTATATTTGAGTGTTCACTTATACGTACATATGTATTTTTGATACATACAAATAATTGTACATATATTTATTGACTTTTTCATGTATAATTAGTTTCTAAATGTGATTAAAATGTGAATTGTAGATTATTTGTGTTAAAAAATTATTTGAAGATTATTATTATTATTTCAAAAATTTTTGTATATTTTAGGAAATTTATGAAAATTTGAAGTATTTTTTTAACTAGAAAAAATAGAATAAGAGATAAATGAGAGGGTGACACATAGGCCACATGCATGGATGTCATATGTCATTGAATTGTTAACCCACGTAGTTAAGTGTTGAGCAAAAACACTTTTGCAGCTCACATCTCTTCTTCACCACCGAAAACACCAACTAAAACTCTTTTCTTCGTTCTTTTCATCCATCACCGAAACTACCTGTTATGCATGTTTATGTATTTGATTTCTAACTCTCAACTGCTGGAAAACTAGCTGAAGATGAGTATACATTTGAGTTGATGTTTGTTTGCTCGAGATGATAAGAAAATCTGGAATTTTTGAGCTGAAATTTCATTGAATCAAGTACGTTTTTCGTGAATACATTTGATGATGTTTTAATATTATGTATAACAGGATAAGATAGTTTCCTGTTTCAGTTAGAAGTCATGCTTATTGCTGAATTACCATTCATCGTCGTTACAACGTAATTATGATTTATGGTCATTAAGACACAGTTTAAACCATTGTCTCTAGATGTCTCATCACTAGATAAATCAGAGTAAAACAAGTTTCTCTTATAATCAATGATTAAAAATTTAATCTAGTTCGACGGGTTAAATTATAAAAATTTTGAATGGTTTAATTTTTTTATTCAATTTATCTTAATAACTCTTGTCGTTAAAAATTGATTATTTTATAAATTAATCGATAAATTTTTGTAAATTAATCGGTTCTTATAAATTAAAATAAATCAATTAAATTTCAAATTTTTTTATAAGTAAGGGCAATCTCTTTCAATCATATTTCAAATTCTTTAATTATAATGGTCTAATATTAATCGAACATTTTAAATTTTAGATCTCTTATCTTACTGGTATAACTTTCAATTCAATTTTTAAAATATTGTTTATAATAGCACACTATTTCCTATAAGTCCGAGTACTCTTAGTCATGTTATTTTTTGAGATGACAAATAGATTAAGATGAATCAAAGTTAACAATTCAAGTTTAATTTGATCGGATTTGACTTTAGGCTAAATTCCAATCAAAGAAAGTATTATCATATTATTCTTTTCTTTAGGATAGAGTTCAAATTATTAAAAAAAAAAAACTTCACAACTCTATCTAAAAAATAGGGTTAGATCGAATTTAAACTCAAATTTATCAAATATTTTAATATTTAAATTTAAATTAATCCAATTTAATACTATTTTTAATTATTTTATTACTTAAACTATAACTAACTATCGAAAATGTCAGCTAAATTTTGAATCAAGTTAGTGCAAATACAACTAACTAAACTCATAAAATTTTAACCAGATTTGAGTGGAGGGTATAGTTTCTCTTTAATCTTCTATCAGCAACCAGTTCCTAAACTATGTCTCGAATACCTGCTCCTGATATCTCCCTACACAAGCTTTACTCAAATTTTAAAGGGTAAACAAGCTGGAAGCTATTGTTTACAAGTTGCGGGTCATTTAGAAACAGCCTATCTATTAATTAGGAATAAGACTTAATTATTTTTATATATAATGTCAAAAAAATATTTGTATATATAATTATATTTTAGTACAAATAAATGTTTAAATGTACCCTTTTGACTATCTTATAACTAAATGTTATAATTAAGTTTTTTTAAGTTTATAAAATCATGAAACAAAAACAAAGAATAAACAAGTTTTGAAGCCACTTGAAGTGTAGGGTATCAAACCTTTATACCATGAAGAACATTAGGACAAGAGTTTGTTTATCTTATCAAAAGAACCTAGGATTACTTCCTAAAGTGATCTAAGTAGCATCCTAGTATAGTATTGAAAAATGTTACAATGGTGCATTTGAAATTGTCAAAATTCTAATGTTTTAAAAACTACATTGGAAGTTAAACCAGTAAAACAAGAGTTTTAATTTTTAAAGATTCAATTGGCATTAAACCGTCCTAAAATTCGCTCAAGATTGAATAAAATTAAAGAATTTGAAATATGATTAAAAGAGATTGTCTATCGAAAATTTTGAGGTTTAATCTTGTTAAATGAAAATTAATTGATTTACTTTAGTTTATAATAACTTATTAATTAATAAAAATTAGCTGATTAATTAATAAATTGATCAGTTTTTAACAACAATGTTATTAAAATAAATCTAACCAAAAAATGAGATAGTTTCAGATTTTTACGGCTAAACTAGTCAAACCAATTGAGTTTTAAATCATTGCAAAATTATAGTTTTATCAATTATAATTACCATAGTAACTCCTAAAGGCAAATCTACTCACAACCTTACCTTACAACTAGTTAAAGCTGAGATACATGATTATGGAGGACAGACCCAATTGGAGGAGCATAAGGACTAAAAAAATCTTTTTCATTACACAAAACCTTTGTTCATTTCTAACATTTCAGGACTTACAATCTTTGGTTTCAATCATTGTCACAAGTTGGAACCAAATCACCAAAGTGATGACAGAAGAATACCACCCACCATTTTCTCTGCAGCCAAGCAACCACTAACTAGCATTACCAACTGACAATGACCCATCAATAACTCAGAAAACCATGTGTTAGATAAATCTCTCGATCTAAATTTGGCAACCCTAAATAGTTCCTTAAATGTGAAGTGCCTTTTTATCTAGTACAATCACCGAATAGAATTGTTCGTTAGACATAAACTCTACGTATCAACGAAACTTGAATTCAGTGTTAATAATAATTTGTTAAATTATAGGGGAAATTTATGTCTTTTACTTATTTTATAAGATCTATTCTTTGCTGATATTTTTTTCTATTTCTAAACGAATCCTGATCATTTTGGAAATCAACATAGTGTAGTGGAGGAGGTGAACATAAGGGGACAACAAGGTTATCAAAATCCTAGCCAAGAACATGGCAAGATCCCAAGACAAAGGGGAGATAAAATTTCTTTGTAGATATACATTATCCAAAGCAGGTGCAGAGGAAGCAGTCATGCACGTCATGAAATTGCATGTGCCTGACTTTTCGTCCCACATGCCTGTCTGTTTCTTGCATATTATCACATGTATATACATGTTTTTTTCTTTTTTGTGCTGACAAAATACGTAAAAGAGATACTGACAAAAAACTCATGTACGCACATACAATGTACTTTTAGTGTACTGTGTCGACTCTGTTAGGGTTTTCATTTTTGGGTTGCCAAAACCTTTTGTTTTTGTGTATATACATATATACATATAGCCAATATAGTTATATCACGGGAGTTCGGATCCTCTGTTTAATTTTATGCCGTTTTATTTTGTCTCATAAATTTTAGTCATTTATTTATGCGAGTCCTGCATAAATAAATACGGGATCCGTATAAATAAATGACTGAGATTCATGAGACAAAATAAGACATCATAATATTGGACAGAAGATCCTGTCCCATATCATAAACCCTCTTCCGGTAATGTTTTGGTTTTGGTATATGATGAATGGTACAGGTAAAACTATTATATCATTACAAAAAATATGTGTTCAAAAGATAGCAAGCCGAACAAAAGATTACGTAGAATCTAAGAGTGTAATTTATAAACTAAATCAAAATCAGAGTCATCAAATCAAAGTCGCCATGTTCTTCTCTTGTTTTTTATTGTTTGAGAACTCAAGTTTAAAGTATATTGAAGAAAGAATGATGTTGATGACACTTTCTTTAAGTATGCATGCAACCAACATTGCAATTGATTTTTTT
>JAOQMR010000005.1:3138559-3150674 GCA_027563865.1 Erythroxylum pelleterianum
GATGAAATACATATGATACTTACAACATAAATGGTCCAATTAAGTGTTACTATCGTGGCGATTTAGTAATTATTATAAATTATTAATTGAAATCAGGTTTAATTAGTTTAGACAAAAGTATAAAAAAATTTAAATTATTACATTAGTAACGTTTAATTAGTTCATGTGTACTATTTATGTCACGTATGTTTTGCCATTATGTTTAATAAAAATATAAGAAAAGGATCTTTATAAAAATTAAAAATCATAAAGAATTTTGTCATTAGTGAATTTTTAAAAATTATTTAAACTATCATTTTTTATATTTTTTACTCTATTATAATTATGTTTGCTCTCAATTGTTATGATAATTTGTAATCGTAATATAACCCAAAATTCATAACTTTCTTTTAAAACCATTATGACTTTAATTAAAATCTTTGACATAAAAAAAGTTAATCAAAACCCTAGGACCTAACCATTATCCCACACGACAATGATCACTCAAAATATAATTAATAAATTGAAACCTAGGGATAATATATTTCTTTTCAAAGTCATATAACAGTAAGTAAGGATGTCATGGGACCCAATGGAAGAGCAAATGTCTAAGATCAAGTGGACAATAACATATCAACTCCAAGGTAACACCAAATTCCTAATGTTTTTATAATGATCATCACTTACACTACTCACATGATCGTGTGCACCACTTTGCAAGCTAAGCAATAGCTCAAGATCTTTGGTTTTATTTGGCCTTCTTTCACTTTCTTCTTTCTCGATCCTATCATTACCTTGGTTTCCTAATATTTATTTTCGGACCCTGCTCCTTGGTGGATGGTACGTATAGAAGACGGTGTTTAGCTTGTGAAAATATGTCTCCATTTGATTATTTATTATTCTTCACTGAAATCCATGCTCAATAATTTTTGTTCCCTATTTATGAAATAAGAAATTGATTATAAAAAGCTCAAAATTTATTCAATTTTATTAAATAAAATATTTCATACGCTACACAAATATAACATGTATCAGTCACGTGACAAAAATATTAATCTAATGTGACTCTCCACATCATTTACATTAATAGAAAACGTAATGTTAAATTATTTTTTAAAAAATAAAAAAACACTTTGACGCACTTTTTAAGGTTTAAGTTGATATTATAAAATTAATTAAGGTTTGAATTTTTTTACAATTAACCCAAGAAATAATTAAACCTCATTTTTTGAAATTTGTTTGTATTGCTACAAGAAAACAAAATAAATACACACCATGAATTTGCCAACCAACCCCTCATGTGCAAATGTACGTATTAGGTATGGGCATACCATACTTCATGTGGACCATAGGTTTCAAAAAATTGTAACATCATTTTGATGGTTCTATACATATTTTCTCTTCTTTTTTTAATGATTTAAGCAATCTAGTGTATGCATATCATATAAAAACAATATCTTAACTAGTTGAAGGTAAGGTTGTGTATTCTTAGACCTCTCCACATTTCACGTGTCAGCTGAATTTCTTGCATACAAAATTATTAAATTCTGTTAAAATTTTCCTTGAAAAAGAAAATTTTCAATTCAATTCTAAATTTTGGCCATTTTTTTGGCAAAAACTAAAAATTAGGAGTACATTAGAGTCTACAGCAAAATCTTTTCTTTCTGCCCCAACTTAATTCTAATGCTTCCAATTAAAAAGAGTTACAAATTGAAATTTTTAGGGCATAGATTTAATTAGGAAACTAATGTCCTACAATGGAACCCTAGATCATATGCCTAAAATTGTGATGATGGATCAAGAAATCATCTCCACCGTTTGATACACCAAAAAGTGAAGTTTGATTCAGAAACTGTTCCTGCTGTGCTCTGTGCATTTCCTTCTGCCTCCTAAGCTCCAAAACCTTCCTATGCGAGTTTGAATGTTTTGTGGATGTAAAAGTTGGGCTAGCTGCAGGCCGGTATTCAGGTACTAACCGACCCGACTTAAATCGAACCCCACAGGCATTGCACAAAGTTTTTGGGCCCATTGGGCCGGTTCGCCATTGTGGGGTCTTCTCGGCTGCACAATGTAGACATTTACGAACGGGAGCATCTAAACCCGAACCCATTTTAGAATTCGGATTCTCTTGCTTCTTTGAGCTTGATTGGTTTGTGGGTGAGAGGTGGAGGAGTCGAGTGGACCAATGACCAGGGGCAACCCGAGATCGTTTAGACCGGGCCTTAGCAGGTAATGGAGTCTCAGAGTGGAAAATCGGGTTATTCAAGTTACGAGCCGCCGGTTCTTGGTGGGCTTCGGATGAGGACTCATCGGGTGTGGCCGGTTTGGATCCAGATAACATGTGGAGGGTGGATTGGAGATTTTGATCAGTTGAGAACGAGTCCTCCACAAAATTCGATAGCCATTCTAGCTCAGCCAACTCATCGTACTACAAAAACAAAACAAACTTCTTAATTTTGGTTACATAAATAACAAAAAAATAATAATCATCCCATTAAAAAAGTATTAATTTTATAATTATGAACATGGAAGACTAATCAGATCAAATGCTTTTTTCTGTTAGGTAAATTAAAACCATAAAAAAATCAAAATTTGTGAAAAAAAAGGTTTAGTCGTACTGTTGAGTAATTAATGATCTGTCTGTATCTTACGTAAGACTCGTGTATGATAATAATAAGTCACGTGTAATAATTACCGGAACGCAAAGCTCGCTGGTAAACTGTGAATCGGCAAAGCTCTGATATCCGACATTACCGGCGGCGGAGCCGGAGGAGTTGCAGCTGTCGTTGGACGTGAAGGTGGAGGAGTCATTGCCGTTAATGGAGTTCTTAGAAACATTATCAAAGAACCCATCACTCATAATAACATCCTCTTCGTTAGAAAAGTCCAAAAGGTCATCAACCCTGAAGTGGTCACTGTTTTTCTGATCGGAACCTCTCTTTTCAGGCAAGCACTCGCCTGCCCTGGCGCCATAGTAGCCGCCAATGAAGTATTCCGGTGCCTCCATTTTGGTGTTTGTACGTGAGTGTGTTAGGAACAATGAGGTTGGTCAGAAAAAGATGGAGTCTTGAATTAAGAAGGGAGATGAGCACTTGTTGTTTGGTAGAAAAGTTGGAGTCTTTGAAGAGAGAGAGGGAGAGATTGGTCTGTGTTGAGACTTAAGAGAGTGAATGCTCACATACATATATATATCAAAGAAAGTAGAAGAAGAGAGAGACGGTGAAATGAAGGGTTTGAATTGAATAATGCAAAGAGATAGAAAACAAAAGGGCTTTCTTAGAGAGAGAACATGAATGCTGTAAGGTTAGAGAGAGAGTTTGAGGTCTGGTGGTGGTGGTGGTGGTGACGGGTGTTGTTGGGGTTATGAGGAGTGAGCGAAGGGCTATAGTGAAAATAAAAAAAGTGAAGAGAGCATCTTTTCTCATGGGTGACAAGATAAAAAAAATAATTGGGGGAGTGAATTGCAAGTTCTGTAAAAGTGTATTAAAATAATGACTTTTTCCTGTTTTTAGCAAGCTTTTAAAAAAGTTTTAAAAAATTAAGAGAAAAATAAATTGTATTAAAGCAATAGTCTATCCCTCTCTCTTTTTCTCAAGGCTCATTTTGTGTTTGTGAAGTTGTTGAGTTGGCAATGATAATCATTATAATAATGAAGCTTTGAACAAAGTCTTAAAAAGAACAAAGTTAGATTACCACACCATTAAAGTGCCTAATAAGAGTAAGAATTAGTAATTATGATATTAATTAAAGTGTGTAGCTCAACGGTAATAATTCAAAATAAAATTATAAGACTCAAAAACATTTTCTTTGTAAAAAAATGTAAAAGGAATGTCGTCTATAATTGATGACCCTCTCCCGACCCACAATCGCAAAGAGAAAAGTCTTTTGCACTGATGTTTGTCCTAATTCAATCTTATAAATTTTTAATAAATTACATATGCCATATATAATATGAAGGAAATAATGAAATGAACCTTAAAAAGAATAGCATATGAAGGACTAGTGGTGTTAATTGGGGAAATTGTAAGGAAAAACCCTACACATAAATGAGAGTATTTGTATAAATAGAAACTTTAATCATAAGTAAGCTGAATTCCAGGTATGAGCTTAAAGCTTTAGTCTTTATGACCATCACTGCCTCCCAAGGAACAAAGTGTTTAATTTGCACAATTAACAGCAGAGATGTCAGTTAAAAGGCCAACATCTTGCCCACATTGATGCTTTTCTGTTCACATTTGCACAATTAATAATTTTAATACAATAATTGAGTGGGATTATCAATTAATAAAAATAATTTTTATTTCCATATCAAAATTTTTAAATTTTAAATTAAATATTAAGGATTAAAAATGTAATAATTCAATTTATATTATAAACATTATTGTTTGTCTTCTTAATTAAAAATTTGAAGATTTAATTATAACCATATGTTTTAAGATACTCAAACCTAACCAATTGATCTATAATAGGTTTTATGTATATGCAATACAATTAAGAATTTTAATAAAACAATTAAAGAATATGAATTGTACGAAAAATATGGAGTTTTGCATACTCGAATATCTCCTTTTATTAACTAAAATTTTTATTGATAGATATGATAATAACGAGTTTTTTTATAAACTTATGATATAAAATAAAAAGTCAATTTATAAATTTAAAAAGAAAATTAAAGAAAGTGAATGAAATAATTCCATAGTAATTTTAAATATATATAGAAAAAGACAATTGGAACTCCTTATTTCAAGAAATGAAAACCCTAAAGAATCGATCCATGGCAGGTTTTGTCCTTGTGATTCCTTCATTAGTGTCCAAGTTTGCAGCCGGATTCCTCTGCTCCAAATATTATTATTATTATTAAATTTTTCTTGAAAAATGTGCAATTTATGTTAATTATTAATTATTTTAACCTATAATAATTGTACTTTCTACTACAAATTTGACCTATCATATTCCCTACCCACGTTTAAGCACGATGCTTACAGCTCAACCAACGGTAATGATCTCATCAACATTGCCTCTCTTACCATATATGTTATTATCTAAACCATACAAACATGTTTTGACTTTAACCCTACGTGTAAAGAAGGAGTTCACAAAGAACAATATTTGCAACATAATTTAGTGTTATTATTATTTTTTCTTTAAATAAGAATGTCAATGTAAAATATTTGAAGAGGTCTAATAGTACGCAACATTATTCGTAATTAATAGGAAGATTATTTCTAAACGAACCATAAGTAGAAGAATTGAGAAAGAAAAAATATTTAATAATGGATTTAAACTTTTTAATAATGAAAATTTTGAATAAAATGTTCCAAATTCAATTTTTTTTCAATGATGCAATTAAAATTGAAATTGAAATTAATAAATATATCATGAATAAACAAGTCATATTACTAAAAATAGAGAAGAGAGATCCGAGTCAATAGACACTAATCCCTAGGATTAGGTAAGAGAGTTAAGGTTAATATGAACAGACTGACCTTGGTAAATGGATAAGGTTTGTTATATATTTATTTATTTTTGACTCCAGTAAAAAAAATATTTATTTTTAAAAGGATATATAACATACTTAGACTTAGCCCACACTCTTTTAATTTAATTTCTTTATTATTTTGTCAGGAGAAAGGGAAAAAAACGCTGTAGTGGGGTCCAGAGAGCACGTGACAAAGGAGGTGGGTGTTGTCAGCAATCATGTGAGCTCTTTTAAAAAGCCGACCAATGGTGCTTGGGTTTGCTTCGCGGCTTCTTCTCTCCACACGTGCGTCGTGCTTGAGCATCTATATCTCTACAACATGGGCAGCACGTGCCACGTGTCACCTGCATATCACGTGCCTTTCCACCTCAATGTATGGCTTGACTTGACTCAAACTGTGTTGTTACTTGTTGCCTTGATTTTTATTCTTCGTATTTTTATTTATTTAAGTATAATTTCGTTCCTTTTATCGTTACGTTCGGACAACGTAAACAGTCTATTTGTAAAAAAATCTTTAAAAAAGTTATATATATTAATGATCCTCTCAAAATTTTCGTAAAATAAGGAGTTTTATATACTAGATACATTAAAATTTTAGTATTGTTTTACAAATAAAGAGATCATATATTTCGTTATATTTTAGTTTTAAAAAATATTTGTTTTTAAAAGTCGAGCTATATTTTATATTATATTTATTATTTATTTATGTATTTATTGCAATTTTAGTTACATAATTATTTAGAGTGTCATTTTTACTTATTTACTCTTTAACCTGCATCACTCTTTTATTGTCACATCTGTATGTAAGTCTACAGGAAACAGTCCCTCTACCATGTAAGAATAAAGCTACGTACTATCAGACCTCTGCAGATCCCGCTTTATTGTTGAACTTGGGACTGAATGTGATGATAACTAATCTTACAAATTCAAGTTAAAAATGGAGCATTTCTTTACATATGAATCACTTTTCTTCAAAATATAAAAATAGCAAAAAGCTAAAGAAATTGTCTATAGAAAACAAAATTTTATTATGGAATATAAAAAAATTGAAAATTATACTTTATGCTTTAGCTTTGATATTATATATTATATTATAATAGTCCACTGTTTTCTTCTTTGTGCTTTATCTTTCTTTAGTCATTTCATATAAATTTTTAATATTTTACAAATCTTTGAATTCAATGATTTAATAACATCATTTAGTAATTGGCAATTCTAAATTAATCGGCTTTTAAGTAGGATTCAAACTTAAATTTTGAACTTCAGACTAAAATAAAATTGGAAATACACAACCTAAAAAATATCCTAAATACAAACAAAATTTGGCAAAGACACAGCTAATCTCAAGTCAATGGGCTAAGCTACCTAAACAAAGGAACATGTGAACCAAGAAAAAGTTATAGGATTTGCTGTTTGGTCAAGAGATTCCGCTTAAACTGCTGTCAAGTATAAACTTGAGATATTATATATACAGACTGTGCAGTTGAAAATGGGAGCAACTTTTTACTAGCGTATAGTTACAACTACTGCATTCTTAAACAATATAAGACCTGTCAAAGATGTCATTTGTATCAGTTACTGAGCCACAGGTCAACACCTACAACTCCTCTTCTTCTATATCGTTACCCATCGTATATAAGCTCAGCCATTTGGGATCTGGCTCATATGCTATTAGGAGCATTAGCAATTGACAGATGATAAAATTGCAGCAAAACCAACTTGGTCTTAGACCAGCCAGCTTCATTCCCTCGATCAATTTGACAATCATAGATTCACCAGTTTCTATAACAAAACATGGAACAAAGAGAACATAAAGGAAAGAAAGCTCGACAAATAACCATTTCTCTACCCTCCTCCATAAAAAACGAGAGGTGGCTGATTTTGATAGAACGTCTCCCTCTAAAAGTGGAAGCAGGGGGCCAGATTGATAGAAGCTACAGCTGTGCTACAATGCAGCTAACAAAAATCTAGATGACAATATAAAGATAAGGAAAAAGAATACCAGTAAATACACTCTAAAATATTGACAGTATTTGAACAACACCGGCCATTCTAGCAAGACAGAACATTTATCTGATAGAACCATCCACAGCCTACACAAATAGTAAGCATTAATTGTTTGCAGACACCAAACTTTCAAACTAAAGCTCTGTGATAAGATCAAGTTCAAAATTTTAGTCCACAAATATCCCGCATAATGGCCAAGCTATAAGACACAAGTCAAGTAAAAAGCATGACAACATAGAGCTTCCTACAAATTGGAATTAAAATAAGCCAAACCAAAAACAAGTACGCACACAGTTTGACCACTAGGCATCAACTGTCGTCACCTGTTGCCACTCCCCATCCACAGCTTCTTTCCATAGGGTAACATCATTGTTCCCGTCAGCAACGGCCAATATGTTTCCCGTCAAAGACCATGAAACCCTCCACACAGGTGTCTTGAAATCATTTAAGACCCTACCTTCCCACTGATCCCCTTCCTTAGCCACAGTCCATATAATAACCTTCCCATCCTGTGAGGCGCTAGCAATAGTGGACTTGGGAAGCCCCAAGTTAGGTGCCCAGGAAACATCTCTGACCCAATCAGTATGCATTTGAAGAGCTGGAAAGCAGTCCATCTTCCAAATTCCATTGTAGAGCTTCCAGACTTTCACAGTATTATCACAACCACCTGAGCAAAGCTTCTGAACTGGGTCAAGTAAAGCTGATGCAACAAGAGCACCAGGAGCAGTTGATGGCGCCCATGAAACAGAAGTAACACCAACAGGATGAGCTTGATCAATCCTTGAAGTATCCCAGCCACCATCAGGTCGCATAGTAAAAACTGATATATTCCCGTCCGAGGAGCCACATGCCAAACAAAGCCCCAGTTCATGTGGCGCCCAAGCAATCGAATTAACTGAAGACTTATGGTCATCAAAAACATGAGCTTGAGTCCACTCATTTTGGTTCCCCTCTTTCCATAATATGACACGCCCATCGTAAGAACACGAAGCAAGCAATGACCCATATTTCGGATGAGCCCAGGCTACCTGCCAAACCGGCCCTTGATGACCAGTAAGCTTTGCAAGATGTTGAGATGTATTGTTTCCAACACCGATTATCTTGATCGAATGATCAGACGAAGCAGTTGCTATACGCTTTCCATAGTAGTCCATTGCCACATCATGAACTGTGTCCTCATGACCAGTCTCAATTTTCTGTGAAGGCATTTTCTCCTGTACCAAACCGTCCCTAAATTAAGTTCCCTTCTCCATCAAGTTAACACCTCACAATCAAATAAATTGAAACCACTTCATGAAATTGGATGCTTAACAAATCAATCAATTAGAAAAAATTGAGGCCATAGTCCTAAAAACCAGTCTACAATCAAAACACTAACTAATCTTAATTTTTTCCCCAAACCCTAAACACACAAAACCAAAAAAGAAAAAAGAAAAAAGAAAAATCACAAAAAGAACATCGATATTCAAGATTTCTCGATCCCTCTTCTTCAATTTCTCAGATACCGAACATAATATTGCGAAAAAACGAAAAGGGTTAAGAAATCAAAATCCTGTGTACTAAGATTGAGATCACGTCGAACCAACCAATATTGAACCAAAAAGTATTCGATTCATAGACATGAAAACCTTATCGAATTGGTAGAACAGAGAATCAAACCTGTCAAAAGAAGAGCTCAGAGAACGTCGTTGCAGAGTCAGTGCGTGAATCTGAACATTTATGTTCAGTTTCGCTTTTCTAATTTCTAATGAGGTGTTTGTATGCATCGTAGCAAGGAAAATGGGAAACATCATACTGGTTGAGCCCAAAAAGTTAAAGATAACTGTCTCACAATCATAGGCCTTTTTAAGTCTGGCCCAACTACAAGTAACTACCATTTACCAGCACCTCGTTCTGCTCGCGATTATCAGGTCAGGCCCAGGTTGATCAAACTTGAGCCTGAATTTTTTAAAAAATAGACCTTGAGTTGTTCGGGTTCAATCCGTCACGAGGCCTGTAAATTATATAAAACAATGTTATTTTAAAATTTAAAAAATAAAAAATCAGATCAGGTGGAGCTCGGTTATCTCAAGCCTATCAAAAGTTGTCGGGCTGGGCCCAACTTTGCTTGACCCATTTTCATTGCTAGTTGTTCACTCTAAAATATATTTATTATTGTGAATCATTTAAAAAAAATTATGAAAGTTTTTAATTAATATTTGATTGAATTATGATATAATCAAGTCGAAACAATTATGTAAATACAGGTATTTGTTTAACAATTAATTATATAATTAGTTATCGTGAAAATAAATTTATAAAAATTAAGAAGTTAATATGTATAGTTTTTAATGTAAATTTTTTTATAAGAAGTGAAATTATAAGAAAACTTAGTATTATGATTTGTAATTATAAATTAGTATCTATATTGATTAAGATTAATTCATAAATGCAACGTCCTTTAAAATTTAAAACTTCTAAAATAATTTTGTAGTTGTTATTAATAAATATTGATAAATATTACTTAGTAAAATTAAAAGTATAAGGATAGCAATGGGTCGAGTTGGTCCAAGCTCAGCCCAGCCCAACCCAACCCCTATTGTAAGGACCCAGACTCGAGGCAACTTGGCTCTAGCTCGGCCATAACTAAATTATTTTTTAAATTAAAATGTTAAAATGACGTTATTTTGTTATTACTTGTCAGATCTCAAATCTCCAACCCGGCCAGGAAAAATAGAGTTTGAGGTTCCTTCAACTCAGACTTGGCTGGTTGACTTGGGCCTGAGCTGAATCGGGCCTTATTTCTATCTCTTTTAAACCAATTTAGTTTCAAATTTGTTTGCAACTTTTTTAATTTAAACATGGTTTTTATCATTTTAAAGGATAGAGTGAAGGTTACAAAGTGGCCGTCCAAGTTGAAGCATGAGAAGTTGAAGTTATTTGGTCTTCTTTTCGGCTAAATCCAATGGAAGCATGAGAGATTATCTTGGAAAGTCCATCATGGAATTTTCTTACCATCCAAACAAAGAAAGCAAGGCTTTTATCATTTCAAGATTCTTTCAAGATCTCCCTCCACCCCACAAAGCAAGACTCTTTGAACTAACACTAAATTCTCAACATTATCTTCTTGTCAGCAAAAATGTGGTGTGTCCAAGCTCTTCCCAGTGACCATTACCATCACAAGGTAAACAATACTCGCTCCCGATACCTGTTATGTATTAAAGATTCAATCTTGGAAGAACCAAGTTGAGTTTTTGTTCTCGTCTGTTCATCTTCACATGCATTTTCCTTTTCCACTCACTATAGGAATCCATGAAACACAGCTTCGTGTCCTACCGCTCAAACGGGCAATTCTGCAGAGCAGTTCTTGAGGTTGCTTTGCTTTTGGCTATCTCCATCTGTTTGGTGCAGCAGATCAAGACCTTGAGTATGAAGCAAAAGAGTCATTATCAGAGCAGTTATAGACCAAGTGAAGAAAGCAAGAGCGTAGGTTTCGGACGGAAAGGGACTTCGGAGTACACAGTTGGAGCTAAGACAAATTTCCAAGTTGGAAATGATATGGAAGAGTATCAAACCGCAGAAGATAGAGGTGGTAGAGGCGATGAGCTCGATAGGAACGAAGAGTATATAAGTATAGTGTTAAAGCGTGAAGAAGAAGAAGAACAAAAAGAAACACAAGTGGGAGATGAAGAAGATATGGAGTTGATGAAGGCCAATTATGGTCTGGAGAGCACTCCAATGGCGGAAAAGGAAGAAAGTGATGTCCCATCTTGGTTTATTAATGACATAGTAATTGGTAGTGACAATCCTGAAGATGTTGATAGAAGTCAGGTGTTTCAGTTTCAGGACGAAAATGGGATTCCACCAGACGGAATTGAACTTTTGATGAGTCATTAAAAACTGATATGGAAGATTATCTTTGTTACCTTGGATTACCGTAACACACCATTGTTGTAATGCTCTAGTTTGGACTGAATTATCAGTAATTCTAATTCGGTTTAAAAGAGTAATTATTTTAAAAACATCATACATTAACCACCATGCGGCTCAAAGTCAACTGATAAACCAAGTCTTCAGCTTCACCAATCCAAGCATCTTCTTGAACTTCAAAAATACATAAGTCTTCAATGGCTTTGTAAATATATCTGTCACTTGTTCCTTAGATGAACAAAACTTGAACACAATCTCATTGTCTTTTAGTAAGCCTCAAATGTAGTGATATTTGTTGTCAATGTGCTTGTTGCGACCGTGAAACACATGATTCTTTGTTCTTGCAATCGTTGACTTGTTGTCAAAAAAAACTTTGTAAGCTTGACTTGTTCATGCTTCAACTCACTAAGCATTCTTCGCAACCAGACTGCTTGAGTAGCACAACTTGCTACTGCAATATACTTTGCTTATGCAGTAGAGAGAGCAACCATCTGTTGGTTTTTAGATGACCATGAAAACACTCCAGTGGCAAGAGGAAAAACAAAACCAAAAGTACTCTTCCTCATCTCAACATCACCTGCATATCCAACAAGCTCTACATCATTACTACAAGAATAGAAAATACCATCACTAAGTGTACCTTTAATATATCTCAAGACACGCTTAGCTGCATGCAATGGAGATTGATGAGGACTCTCCATAAATCTACTAATTATCCCACAACCATATATGATGTATGGC
>JAOQMR010000005.1:3222478-3241761 GCA_027563865.1 Erythroxylum pelleterianum
AAGTTGGCCAAGTTCATCCTTCACACTCAAATCTTTTGTGGTCTAATTACAAAACTACTAAAGACATAACACTCCTCGTGTCATGATTTATGATTCATACTCTCAAATTGATCTTGGAACATATTTAGAATATAAGCGAACAAGTTGGCCAAGTTCATCCTTCACACTCAAATCTTTTGTGGTCTAATTACAAAACTACTAAAGACATAACACTCCTCATGTCATGACTTATGATTCATACTCTAAAATTGATCTTGGAACATATTTAGAATATAAGCGAACAAGTTGGCTAAGTTCATCCTTCACACTCCAATCTTTTATGGTCTAATTACAAAACTACTAAAGACATGACACTCCTCATGTCATGATTTATAATGCCTTTAAGGATAATAGCTAATAATGAATCTAACTTTGATCTTTCCAATATTCATAATCATAAGATCACATACTAAAACAAATAATTAACATTATAAAAATATATATTAAAAAAGACAAATTCAGCACAGAATTTTAACATATCAGTCTTAGCACTCTTATCAAAGTAGGAACTAGACACATCATAACATTGGATGTTTTTAGGTAATCTGTCATGGACACTTCAATCATCAATGATTGATATGGAGACAAATTATATCTTAAGAAAAGTTGTTTTTTTTTTAACCCTGAGAGAAAAATAAAAAATATTCATAAAAAATGAAAATATCTAAAAGAGGACTCCAAAATTTTTCATTAGACCCAATAACTATTTTATTTTTTAAAAAGCCAAGCAAGCATTTTTTATATGATTAATTTAATTTTAAATCATAATATATTAATAGGTAAATCAGATTTCAATATTTTATAATCTAATGAATTTGTTTTAATTTTATTGGTATAAACTAAAAGCTCCAACATATTATTCCCCTTCAAGAAAAGGATTATGATGACAATAATAATAGAAGTGAGCAGCAACTCTATGTCAATGTTGCAACCTCTCTCTCTCTCTCTCTCTCTGCATGAATCTATACACATACTATGAAATTAGGTTAATCTGAAGCCATGCAGGGGCTTGATCCCTTCCTGTTGCCCCAATTTGTAGGGAATTTCTTCGATTCACATTATTAGGGTTTCAAATCCTATTACACGTTTCTGGGTTTCTTCAGCTTTCAACACTAGTGCAAAGATCGAAACTTCACCTACTTCCTTGTGTTCTTTGATAGATTTTTGTGAAGAGTGGAATAAGAAATCGAAATTGGTGAATTGGGTTGCCCCTTTTTTGTGGATTGCTGTGTTGGTTTGGAAAAAGTTGAGAGTTTTGGGTGTTTGAATTGGGGATTTGGAAAACTTTTAGGGTTTTGATTGTTCAATGGCCTCTTATAGGCCGTTTCCTCCACAATCCACATTCCCTCCTCAGCCTCCTCCGCCGCCGCCTTCAAATCAAGCTCCACCTCCTCCACCAGCACAACCGGTTTACTCTCAACAAAATTACCCCCAGCATTATCCGCCGCCGCCGCCACACCAACAGTATCCTTATCAGCCACCTCCTCCTCCGCCACCGCCGGAATCATCATATCCTCCCCCTCCTCCTCCGCCAGCTCCACATCAACAGTACTACCCCACTTCGCAGTATTCCCAGTATGGTCATCAACCAGCTCCTCCCCCGCCGCCGCCTCCTCCTCCTCCGTCTTCACCTCCTCCTAGTTCATCCATTCCGCCACCACCGCCTCCCACCTCACCCCCGCCGCCTCCTCCTAAGGAGAGTGTAGTAGATAGAGATAAAGGGTTTTCTAGAGAGAGGAGAGATCATGGGAACTTTAATCATGGGGTTGGAAGCAAGCGGAAGCCTCCTCCGCCACAGCCTGTTGTCCAGGTGGCAAAGAAGATGAATGTATCGGGGAGGATGGAGACGGAGGAGGAGAGGAGGTTGAGGAAGAAGAGAGAGTTTGAGAAGCAGAGGAATGAAGACAAGCATAGGCAGCAGTTGAAAGAGTCGCAGAATTCGATTCTGCAAAAGACTCGGATGCTATCTGCGCAGAAGGGCCATGGTTCCATTGTCGGACCACGAGCTGGGGATAGAGGGGCCAATCCACTTTTGACTGCGGATACTGAAAATAGGCTAAAGAAGCCTACAACATTTTTGTGCAGAATGAAGTATGTTGCTAAAAATTATTGGATTGTCTTCCCAGACTTTACATTTAGTTTTCTTGGAGTATAGTCCTATTTCTCTGAATGTTAAATTTATCACTTGTTGCTCCAACTTGTGATAGCCTGTCACTCATAGCATTTGACTCAACGTTGATAAGATTAATAAGATAAATGTATGAGATATGGGAATCATCACCCATGGCTGTGTATATCTATATTTGTTAGATAGCATGCTGTGTGTTATCAAGTGTGTGGTTCTTAGGAATTCTTCCTATGTCCACTACGCCTCTGTAGAGAGTGGTTGTGTGGATTCGTAGGTGCTCCATGTGTTTCTTAAGACTTAGTTAGGGTGCTCCGTGTGTTTCTTAAGATTTATACTGTATCTAGACTTGTTCATCATAGGAAAGAATCTCGATATTTTGCCTGTGGTATTTCCATGACCCATGACTTTGGTCTTCATATCTATTAGACATCTTTTAGCACACAAGATCCTGTGAATTGGGTACTGAAATTTTGGCTCAAAATTGTACTACTTGAGCCTTTCTATTTTTCTCACAACTTGTTTGCTACAGATTTAGGAATGAACTTCCTGATCCAAGTGCCCAACCAAAGTTTATGAAATTGAAGAGAGATGAAGATCGGTATGCAAGTCTGCTTTGTGGTTTTTCATACATACGCTTGTAGATGTTTTCTTCGAGTATATTTGATTTCTGACTTAAATTTTACACACTGATCGAAGCTAACTCCTCAAACTTTTGATGTCGAAAAGTGAGGATTAGTTGTGAAGTTGTAGAAAGTTCTTCAGAATTGCATTCTTCTGTTTTTCTTAGATTTATTTCTTCTCTAGTGATGAAGTGTTATGTTTACTTTGACACCTTTACTTGCAGCTTTACAAGATACACAATCACATCTTTGGAGAAGATGTGGAAACCCCAACTATATGTTGAGCCAGATCTTGGGATACCTCTTGACCTGCTTGATCTTAGTGTATACAAGTACACTTCCCTGCCCTTTTCTTTCAGCATTAATGTTTTTCATTTTCCATTTTTTTTGCTGGGTGCTGGGGGGAGATATGTTGGGTGCAGTATTTGGGGTGAACTAGGGAAGGATGGTTTATTGGCTTCCTACAGTATCTAAAACATAAGGGTCCTGATTATGTTTATGTTTTTTTTTCCACTTATTTCATTAGTCCTCCTAAAGGGCCTAGACCACCTCTTGCTTTGGAAGACGAGGAATTATTGCGTGATGATGATGTAGTTACTCCTGTGAAAAAGGATGGCATCAGGAGAAAAGAACGCCCCACTGACAAAGGTGTTTCTTGGCTGGTTAAGACACAGTATATTTCTCCCCTCAGTGCAGATTCAGCGAAGCAGGTTGATGTTCTATGCACTTCACTACTTTGTTATTCAGCTTACAAGTTAGTGAAGGCTGCATTATAACCAAATTTATTGGCGTTTGACAGTCTCTAACAGAAAAACAAGCTAAAGAATTAAGGGAAATGAAGGGAGGCCACAACGTTCTGGAAAACCACAATAACAGGTTTGTGTTGCAAACTGCATACGATAAGAAAATGGTACATGTGTCATGGAAAATATCAGTCACATATATTTTGCAAAATACTTGCTAAAATTGGTTGATGATGATTCAGGGAGAGACAAATCAAGGCAATTGAAGAATCATTTGAAGTCAGCAAGTTACCACCTATGCATGCAACCAATAAAGGGTTGCAACCTGTTGAGATCATGCCACTGCTACCTGATTTTGACAGGTATACTGTTATCTGATGAGTTTATGTTATCCAGCAAAACCTGGGAGTAGATATAGTTTTCCAAGGGAATATTGTCCAATATCCATTAATTTTCTTGTGCTGTAACGGAGATGATGCACAAGAGTAAGATCTGTGCTTTAAATGCTTCTTCTCAACACACCAACTGAATGTCTTGTTTACTGAAGTTATTGATTTATGCTTGAATAAAATTTTTGACTTTTAGGAGTAGAAAATGGTCATATTGCATGAAGTATCTTGATTTTTAATCTCAACCAGTTGTTATTGATCTATTATACCAGGTATGAAGACAAATTTATCCTTGCTCAGTTTGATGGAGCCCCAACTGTTGATTCAGAAACCTACAGTAAATTGGATCAATCCATTCGTGAAGCCTGTGAGGCGCAAGTAAGTTGTTAGCTGATCTGTTGTATGAAAGTGTCATAATTGTAGTCCAACTACAGTTCCTAGATTACAAAACTTTTAGGTGGTTTAGAACATGCAACCAGCACTGATATACTCCTAGCAGAAGTATGCACCATAGGAAATCACTGTAGATATTTTTGCAACTTCATTGATATCCATTGTTTTGTGTTTGGGATCTCTTCCAGAATCTTATTTCTTGTTGTACTGTTCCACTAATTCTTAAGTTGCCACAGTATCTTGTTTCTCATGTTCATTTTCATTTCGAGATAAAAATAGCTCTTCTGTTATTATCTGGGAACAAGTCTTGGATCTTTGCCACAGTGTCTTGTTTCTCTTGTTCATCTTCATTTCAAGATAAAAATTGCTCTGTGTTATTATCTGGGAATGACTCTAGGATCTCTATACTCGTGCGCAGGCTGTTATGAAGGCTTGTGTGACAACGGGCTCAGTGTCTGGTAAAGTGGAAAAAATTTTGGCATACATGGCCCCTGCTCCAAATGAGGTAGATGCTAAATTTAAAATTTCATTTTATATATAATTTTACAGCTGCAATCTTGAAGCTGCTTATACTGATGTATGATTATTATGAAAATGCAGAAATGTTATTTATTATTATTATTTTTTATGGCAGTTGTCAAAGGATATATATGATGAGAGCGAGGATATATTATATACTTGGGTTCGCGAGTACCACTGGGATGTATGTGCTGCTAAACCTTGAGAGTTTACCTATCTTGGAATGGCTTAATTGTTACTGATATTTGTTCATGACTGATCTAACAGGCACAAGGTGATGATGCTAATGACCCTACAACATATGTGGTCTCATTTGATGAAACCGAATCTCGTTATTTGGTAATAACTTGAACTATTTTATTGTTATTGCTCATTTCATGCTTGCACCACAAATTTTACTTTCACCACCCCCTCTTTCATTATTTTAAGAAAATGGAGTATTAGTTTCAGTATTTTCTGAACTTGGATCGCTTATCCATCTTGTTGCAGCCTCTTCCCACAAAGATTACTTTGAAAAAGAAGAGAGCCACAGAGGGAAGATCTAGCCATGAGGTTGAACACTTTCCTGTGCCTTCCAGAGTTGTTGTTAGGAACATGTCAACTGCTAATACAATGGAGGGGCCTTCAAGGGTAAGGCCACACTTCTCTTTTGTAAGTTCATAGTTTTAAATCTGTGCTGAATCTGAATCCGTTGTGCCCTTGACTTGATTTTGAGTTTCAGGCAAAGCCAAATTTGAAGGGTCATATTTTGAAATCAAGGATGGGAAGATTAGATTATGACAATGGTCTGCATAATGGCCACTCAAGTGGAGCTGAAGATGACATGTCAGAATGATTGTTCTTGACGAAATTTCCACCGGAAGAAAATGGAAACTCCCTTTGTCCGTTTCCGGATACTCGATGTGATTTCTTCCATAGAATAAACTAGTAAATATCCCCCAAGGCCATGCCTGAGTTGCCAAACATAAATACACGGTCGGTCTTTTTAAGGTTGTAGCTGATTTTAGGAGATATAGGTTTTGTAATACTGCATGCAAGAGGCAGATAAACGAAAGGAATATCTGTAAAGAGGCTGGACAAGAGTCCTGTATTTTCATTTTTATTCATGATGTTAGTGTATGTGTTAGTTGATTAACTTTTTTTTCTGTATCTTTCAATCAAATATGTATTATTTTAAAATCTGTACATGGTTAGATCTTGTTGCTGCAATATAGGTAAGTTTGCTCTCTATGAGACTCCTTGATAGGATTTGGAAGGGTTGCTCTTTGAGATGGGATAGCCTCAGCTTTTGAGAGTAGGGTCTTCATAATAGTCATAGTTGGGACTTAACGATAGAAAATGGCTTTTGAGAACTTTAGAGCCTTGGGAGACCCAGTTAACGGTTGTCCTTCCAGAGAAATTGGAACCAAACTTGACGGGCTTATCCGCTTGTAAGCGGCAAAATTTTTGGTCTTTGGTGGGTAATACAACAGAATTTGTATAAAGCCTCTTGCCACTTCTTAACATCAACCATGTAAAAGGATTGGCAAGTCAACAAGCTTTTAAAACTCGACAAGTACTTAGGTTACCGAAAGCCACCAGCAGAACAACTCTCTCCATCGCAAGAAGCTTCATCAAGCATGTCAATGAATCCTTTCTTTGCAGTCCCTCGGAATTGCGGGGCGTTTAAACGAAACCCAAAAGTGGTCGCAGCCTCAAACTTTGTCCAAAGCTCCTTCTTTAGAGTATTCTCACCAGGACGCTTTCCGGTCCTGATCCTGCTTTCTTGTTCCTTCCAAATGGGAGTGCTTTCTACAAGAGTTGAACTCACAGGTTCTGTTGAGAAAACCAAAACATTTGTGCAAGTAATATTCATCGTGCCCCTTTGACTTACCAGAGGATAATATATATTAATAACCACTAACATAAAGACCAATACCTGGGTTATGAGAATTCTTAATTTGATGACCAGTGTGAGTTTCAATATCATGTGCTAATGATTTCAACTTTACTTGTTGATTCAGGACAGGAGCAACTGCAGAGGCGTGATCAATGGGGGCAATGTCCAGTGATTCATCATGAGGTGGCTCCAGTAGAACACAAGTTTTAGGAGGTGAAAAAGACCAATTAGGTGATGCCTCTAACTCTTTCTTCCTCATTCTAGACTTGTAGACACACTGGATACCCAAGAGCTCTGGAAACTTGAAACCGAGATTCTCAGAGTCTTCACTTTCAGAAGATTCAGATACTTCTGTGTGAATTCCAACAGGAAATGGTGTTGACTTCCTAGTCTTGTGATTGCCTTTATTAGAAGACTCGTAAATGGGTTGCAGCAACACACAAGATTTCGGAGGGGACATCTTCATGTGTGGAGTCATGACAAGCACAGAGCAATGTTTTTTAGAGAGCATCGGGGTAGAGACAACTCCACGCTCAGGACTGCTCTTAGTTTCAGCAACAACAGAATCAGAATTCTCAGATAGGATTGCCTTCGTTAGCAAATCATCTTTTACATCGTCAGAAATTGCTTCAAAGGATGGTATGTCAACAGCAGGATTTGAATCAATTCTCTCAAAAACTGATCTGGATGGACCGTAACGCTTCAACGACAGTGTCTTCCCAATCGGAAGAGGCGTAAGCAGAAATAATTGTCTACCCCTTTCATTCTCACAGCCAGCTCGCCACGACACAAGTGGAGAAGGAGAGATCAATGACTCCATCTTGCTTTGCTCAGGACTTTCTATCTCAAAGTTTTCATTTCCATTCACAACAGAAACACTTTCCCCTGCTAAACATTGTCCTGACTGGTTCTCACCCCCAACTGAAGGGCCAGAGAGAACCTTCCGAAGTCTTGGCACCCATGGCTGCAAATTTGGTGTAGAACACTTGCACATCAATTTGACAAACAGTGTATTCCATCACAATATAATGACACTAATATTCTTATGAACTAACCTTCAAAGAAGAAAGCATATCGGACAAGAAATGCACAAAAGACTCAATTTCCTTTCTCCCCTCTTTGTCTGTCGACTTCACATTGAATGATTGCGCAACAAGTTCATCAATCTGTTGAATGTAGGCACATTATATATCAATCAAAATACTAAATACCAAAACTGAAGTAATAAAACTCGCAAATTTCGAAAACCTAAGTTCATTCTCCACGAAAAGGTCTCGAAGGTCCACCTGGCTAGTTAGAGAAGAGACATCGGACTGAATAAGCAAGAGCCGATCAAGAACCCCCGCTTCGTCTTCTTCTTGTTTCTGAACCTTCGATTTCTTCTCCATAACAACCCCTTTCTTCACCGATTTCGAGAACCTTCCGACTCCTCCATTACTATTCGATAAATCTCTCAGTGCTCGTCTCGTCAAGTTCACTTTCTCTTCGTTTCTCGCCATTTCACTCTCGCCAAGCAGATGCTCTTTCACCGTTCAATGAGTTTTCTTTCAGATTTGAACTTCGAAAAAGGCGGACTTTTCAATTCGGAGCTCCAACCACTACATGGGTCAGGGTCCGGTCTAGACAAAGACAACTGTTTTTTTCCCCCGAACCTAGACGCTATCTTGGTAAAATTAAACGTCATACAGGACCCACACTCCACGTAGGCGCGTTCCCCTCAAACGCTTCCTTTATACACAAAGTTTCTTCTTAGACAAGATGCGACAATGGCCGAGACTTTTAAGCTGACGGAAATTCCCCACCAGAAACTGTACGGCTCCGTTCCGTTCCCGTCCGTTCTCGGTCCAAACCCTGCACGCGCTTCACTTCCCGTCCTTGTCAAGAACAGCAAACCGTACCATGAGTCGTTGCTTCACGAGACTGGAGCTATTTTGTACAGAGGATTTGACGTCTCGTCGGCCTCCGAGTTCAACGACGTCGTTGAAGCCTTCGGCTTCGAGGAGTTACCGTATGTGGGTGGAGCCGCCCCTAGGACCAACGTCGTTGGTCGTGTTTTCACAGCCAATGAGTCCCCTCCCGACCAGAAGATTCCCTTCCACCATGAGATGGCCCAGGTTCAATCGTCGAAAGCTTCGATCTTTATTCTTGTTTCGGTGCTAGATTTCTTACACTTAAGTGGGATTTGTTTGTTGGTTTGTTTAGGTTCCTGAGTTCCCATCAAAATTGTTCTTTTTCTGTGAAGTGGAACCAAGGAGTGGAGGAGAGACTCCAATTGTCTTGAGCCATGTCGTGTATCAGAAGATGAAAGACAAGTACCCAGATTTCGTGGAGCGATTGGAGGAGCATGGTTTGATATATACCCGAGTGTTGGGTGAAGAAGACAATCCTGCTTCTCCAATTGGACGGGGATGGAAGTCCACGTTTTTGACAGATGACAAGAGTGTTGCTGCTCAAAGGTTTGTGTTCAAAGTCTTGTGTAAGAAGCTCTGGTTTTTGAGTTCAAACTCGAACTTTTATTTCAAAGTTGCTGACTTGAATAGATTAGGAGCTAATAGCAAGTGGGATTCTGTAGTATCTGCTGATTATTTGCAAGAGGATACAGAAGAAGTCTCTTGTTGTTTAATGATGAGTGTATGACATTAATGTTTCAACAGGGCTGCTAAACTGGGGATGAAGCTAGAATGGTTAGAAGATGGAGTGAAAACAATCATGGGACCAATCCCAGCTATCAAATTTGACAGAACAAGGAATCGTAAAATTTGGTTCAACAGTATGGTGGCTGCGTACACGGGTTGGGAAGATGAGAGGAATGATCCTACCAAGGCAGTGATATTTGGGGATGGTAAACCATTGCCTGGTGATATTATCAATGACTGTTTAAGAATTCTTGAAGAGGAAAGTGTTGCAATTCCTTGGCAGAAGGGTGATGTTCTACTGATAGACAATTGGGCTGTTCTTCATGCCAGAAAGTCCTTTGAACCACCTCGTCGTGTACTAGCTTCTCTATGCAAGTAGTGAGAAGAATTAATAGTGTAGAGTCTTGAAATAAAGTTGGGTTGTTTATTGTAGCAGATACTTGGTAAAGAGATATTATACCATAAGATTGAGATAATAATATACTCCATTTAGCAGCTTGTCTTAGAACCTTAACGATCCACTCCTGAGTTACATCACGTGTTACAAAAATTTTCCATATAGCTGTTGTGTGAAACAAAAAATCAGAAAACAGAGGGAAAGTGATAATATGAGGTCTCTACTATATGAACACTGAACTGTCTGAGACAACATAGCCACGTGCAGGACAAGGGATATCCGAATAAAGGAATAAAGGTTCAGCTTCAGCCACCGTTATCGGCCTTGGACGAGACCGCTGAATACTTGGCTGTTTCCGGCAAGAGTTGCTTCCCACTCAATGGAAGACAACAGTATCTGTGACAGGGATATCACCACTTGCTTCATGTCAGGTCGGAGGATGGGATCTGCGTCTACACATTGCTTGGCGAGCATGGCCATCTGTTCATTAATTTGATCATCAACAAGAAGATCCAAAGTTAAAAGATGATTGAGTTAGATACAATTAAGCAATAAGCAAAGGCTTTCCCAGACTCAAGCCAAGGGTATCGACTTATGATCTTGTAGCATAAATAGGTTACAATCAAAGAAAAAGTTCTGCTTATGAAATGACGAATGTAAATGCTTATGAAATGAAGAACACTACTTATCCCATTAATCCCAGCTCAATTATAAACAGTAAATTGCTGCTGCTTCAATTCCTCTACCTTCAATCTGCAGGAAATCTACCTTCAACTAGTATATACTTAAAAAGGATAAAGAAGAAGAAAAGTCACCTTATACAAACAATCGTGGGGATATAAATCCATCATATTGGGGTCAACATTGTCTTTAAGGCTTGACATGTTTGTGGAGTCGGGTGACTTGAGGAGAGCTGCTAGCATCTGCAATTTAAGCATTTGATTGATCCTTTATCAATGCCATATGGTATGTTCTTTATCACATTATTGTTTAACCAAGTAGATGATGGTAAAATGTCTGCACATTTTATATGTATTCCACTGGATTCTCAATTCTTCTAAAAGAGCAATTATTTATCGGATCATTGATCCACGCTTATTTCATTTCCTACATGAACAATGTCATCACAGTAAGAAGTCAAACTATTATCCTACTTGGTGGATAATAATGGGCAAGACTTACCACAGACACCAACGAACGACTTTCAGGATTTTTGGTTGCTGCAGTTTCATTTCGAATTGTAGCTTCTTTTCCGGATATGATTTCGAAAAGAACAACACCAAATGCATATACATCACTTTTGGTTGTAGCAAGGCCATCACTCAAGTATCTGCACAATGAAAAAGTAATAGTTGAGAGTGGTTGAAGGACACAATTTGACCAAAACATTTGTAGTACTTTTACTTACTCAGGGGCTACATAGCCGAATGTACCAACAATTGTTGTAGCTGAAGCTTCTCCTTCACCAGCTTTTCCAACAAGTTTTGCTAATCCAAAATCTGATATCTGAAGAGAAAAATCTGCTGAGATGTACCATATATATTGAGATAATAACCTAAAATCCAATTAATCTAGTTATGTCCAAACCTTTGCCCTAAAGGAGCTATCAAGTAAGATATTACTTGTCTTAATATCCCTGTGGACATAATGTGTCTTTGTATGCTCGTGAATGTATTCAATACCTCTGGCTGCATCTAGTGCAATCTGAACTCTCAGAATCCATGAAAGTGAAGTGTGACCTACAGCAAGTCTTGCAAACTTTAGCATGGTGTACAAGGGGTACGCCACCACAAATGATGTACTATGCAATGACTCAATGAATTAGAAACAGCAAGATAATGAAAAGTATCAATCCCTCAACGTATAAAACCGACTTGGGTTCTTCCAAGATGCAGTTGGATAAAATTTCCATGATTTTTATTCCTCAAGATATGATACCAACCATGGAACTACTTACATAATATTACTGATAATCAACATGCATAAGTTTTGATAAAGGAATTATTTATTATTGTTCCAAATTTTCCCGTAAAAATGGATTAGCATAATATAAAGAAATCAACTATAAGTGTTACACATAAAACAACAGGATTTCTAGTAACATATTTCTACAAAACCATAATTGAGGAAGATCACCCTTACTCTGAGGATCATGTAAATGGCTGCTCAGTGAACCTTTTTCTGAATATTCATAAATTAGGAAGAGCTCATCACCAGTAGCTGCATAGCCAATCAATTCTACCTTAAACAATTAAAAAAAAAAACGAGTCAAACATTTAAACTATTTAAGGCAACAAGCTGAGAACTACGAGCATAAAAGCAATTCAATATTTCAAAAGACCGTTACCAGATTTGTATGATGGACCTTGCACAGGACTTTCATCTCAGCCATGAATTCTTTAGTTTTTGTAGCTGTCATTCTCTTAATTGTAACTTCCTGAAAGAATATAGAAAGGCATTACCATTGGAGTGATGATAAATCTTACTCTTTTAAGTTTTTATTCAATTCAGGCACCAGGGCAAGAGCTAGAAACCTTGTCATGAAGGTGACCATAATATACAGAACCATATGTTCCATGCCCAAGAAGGTTTGAGTCAGAGAATCCATCAGTTGCCGACAAAATTTCTTCGTACGTGAAAACCATAGGCTTATCCACGTCAAACACATCAGATCCTAGAGCTGTAAATATGAAAGCTAATCACATGTATAAACAAGCCCAAAGTCGAACATAAAAACATGCTAGAACTAAAAATTTATAAAAAAGAGCAAAAGCCTTGTACATAAGTAAATATGATAGGAATCCGGAATTGTAAAACTAGTTTTAACCTTTAGGTATAGTGACTTGGTGGCTGCTAGACTCGCCATTTGCTTGCTTCCATTCTCCAGATTGGCAGCACGTGTATCTTCCAGAAGTACAACAAAAACTTGGCTTGCGAAGAATATGGAATTTATAACTCTTGCCACCGGGATCTTTATCATGACTTTTTCGAGCTGCTTTTCTTAAAGAGATGCAGAAAACAGTACAGAAGACAATCACTGCAATAGCACTACCAATACCACCTATGATCCATCCATAAGGCACATGGACCTTGTGAGGTCTTTCATTAACTGCAAACACAAAGCAAACATAATAGATTATACAAACGAAGTTGCATGGAAAAATTAACGGGAAGGATTTCCAGGAAATTAGATGATTGCTGAGAGTCTCCACAAAAAGTGTTATAAATAGTTGTTGATATGATGAAAATTGTAGAACTGGTCCACACCTGAGATATTGCTAGCAGAATGTGCAGGAGCGGGAGCAGGACTATTTGCTTCTGTTGGATAAGGTTCACCAGGAACTGAGGTAGAAAACAAATGCTTTGATCAAGAACTAGGAATTTTCATGATATTAGAAATTTCATACCAGCGAAACCCTAATAAATTCTATCAAAATGGCATCGATTCCACTTACATGAAAACCGGTATTTTGCTTTTCTCAGAAAATTAAATGGAAATTTCCTTTTTGCATTTATCATTTACAAAATGGAACTTTATATAGCAAAAATGGTTAGATCTGAAATATAAGAATCAAACTTACTCATCAAGTTCAACAATATACTTATGCTAACATGCATTATGATGCAATGAAACAAACTTCAATGACTGATTATGCAGGAACCCTGTTCTCCAAATGATTTGGGAATTAAGTTCTATGCTTCAGATAGTTCTCATTAATTCACCTATGAGGAACAATGATAGTCATTGATCCGTCTATTCAGACAAAACAATGTCATTCGCTTCTCTCTGAAATGGACCCTGCACAGAGGATATCTCATGAAAAGTTACATATCTCAATCACTGGATGCTGAACACTCTAGAAAATATGGGGTCAGAAATACAATTTACTTCAGGCCGAATAGAGTGCCATTCATCTTATTCTCTTTAAAATTCCAGACACAGAAGCAACTCTTATGCTTGTTAATCACATCTCCAGTTATGTGTAATCTTCTGCATTTTTCAGATGATTTGTTTCCTTGGCATTTCTAAGTCTATAACTTTGCAAGAAACGACAGATGGTCCATTCGATTCGAAATGATCAAAAGATCTACTATCTAGTGTCAACTGCTTGCATTACTTGGCCTTCTCTTGAAAATTGTATAGTTAATTTTTAAACATCAAATGCAACTATTTTTTGATTGAAACGATATCTTCATATTTTTATGGAATTACTACAGTATTTTAATCGCATAATGTAGCAACAAATTCAGCAATTCCCCCATTTGGACTGAGACATAACTTTTACTAAACAATTAAGGTGAAGCAAAGCAAGGATAGAAACAACGAATCTCTTTTTGATAAATAGATTCATTTCTGAAATTCATCATTAAGGGTAGCTCCTATAAAAGATCTGATGAATAACCTATACAACACTTAAATTCTCAATATAGATGCTACATAAGCAATTCACCACATACTGACATACAACCCTTACAAAGCTAAAAAACACATTCTATTCTATGAATCACATGTCTATCTCTCAACAACCTTGGACACTCGAAAAAGATGATTGAGCTATACGATACGTTTACTAAGCTAGTTTGATGCGGATCACAAAGAGTTGCTTCTTCCAAAACTCAAAAATACGAGGCAGGTCATGGACTATTTGATCATCCTCATAGGTTTCAGTCCACGAACTCCTAACACCTCCTCTGATAACTTACAAAATCAATCTAACTGACATAACAGTTCAAGCTATAAACCAGGAACTGCAAGAAAAGTAATAAAGAGGAAATGAAGAAGTTACAACAGAAGACCCACCCGAATTGAGAGGAATATAGTACAGAGCACCAACGGTAACATTGTCCGGATCCTCAATACCATTCACGGCCTCAATACTATCCATACTGACCCCAAAACGGCTTGACAATGATTCTAAGGTATCTCCTTCCATCATCACATAGCTCATCAAATAATTCCACAACCCGCTTGAGCATCCACAGAACAACCTCAATGAGACAACTACTCCAATCCTGGCCGGCCGTGTTGTATTAAGAGACAAAGCAAGCCCATCATAGGCATTGGTCACAATATCAGACACATAACCCTCACTCGTTTTAACTGTATAGGTAGTGTTGGTCAAGTAAACCTTGGGCGTCGATAAGCATGAGCAGTTCTTCTTCACAAATATGTAACCTCGGTCATTGCTCTCTACGGTCACATCTTGTGGTAGTACATCAAACATGCTCTGGATCACGTCCAGAGTCTCATTCTCCTCAGGTTTAAAGGCCAAAAACGTCGTGCACAGACGTGTGGTGTCCGTACAGTTCATGGGTTGTGTCTGATAAGAGTGTAAAAAGCTGAATTGAAGAGAAAGTAATAAGCAGTTTACTAATGGAATCAAGACCCCTGTTCCCATAAGAAGATCCATGGCACTAAATTAGATTGTTTCTGAACAAAGCGTGATAAGTAGGTTCCAAGAATTAAAAAATGTGAACTTTGGCTCAATTCATGAAAAGATGAGCTAGAAGAAACAAAAATCTCGAAGCTTGATACCCAAGAGAATGTAAAGATACGAAATTTGACAACCCAAGAAGCTAAATTTCATACTCAGCTGAATTCAGTGCAATAAACAATACGAACAAGATACATGGATTTGAGACTCAGAGAGGGTGATCACTGATCAATAAGCTTGAGTTGGATCTAGAATAGACCTAGTTTCAAGGAGAAACACGGGTCAGAGGAAAGAAGGTGGAGAAGTATGGAAAAAGTGAAAGAGTTGAAGAGAACTGAAAAGGAAAAATGGAATTGGGATTTAGTCGTACAAAGCAAGTGGCCAGGGAGGGATTGAAGTTGAATGAAGACAGGCGAAGGAAAGAATGAGGCAACTGATAAACACAGCATTTTTGCTCTTTGGTTTGGTTTGTGTTTTCTGTTTTTGTTTTCCACTTTCTCATCAGCCCCTGTCGCTCTCTTACAGTAAAAAGACAAAGCCACCTGGAGACTCTCACAGATGAATAGAGGAAAAGATCACAGTGCATGTTCCAAGCCACCCTCCACTGTCCAATTTCAGAAAAACAGGGAATTATAAAAAATTTAGAAGTGAAAATATATTTTTTGTAAAGAAGGGTAGAATGGGAAATTAAAGTCACTTGGCTTGAAATGGATGGCACAAATTGCGAAGAGCTGGAACTGACAGGGACAGTCCTGATGGGCCCACCTAAAGGTCCCCCTTCTCCCAACATGGCTCCAAGTAATCGCCGAGGAGATGGGTTGTTCGGTTAAACTACGTTGACTAGACTTCCTTTGACCTCATTTACCGACAGTTACCTAGTCAGGCCTAATGATTGTCTGGTGCTACATACCACCATAGACCCCTAATCAGACTTAAGTTTTCCGTCTTTGACTTTTATTCCGTCATTGCATCATTGCCACGTGTATGAGATTAATTTCTTTATCGTAGTCACTTGTCTAGCGTACCGAAACTGAGGAGGTTGACTCGGTGGGGCCACACGTGGGCAGATGACAACTGTAAAAATCTAATCTGCACACCCTGGGAGACAGGTAGATCCAAAAGGTACTTCTAACTAAACCCTACCAAACTCTTGGACTCCAAAGTAATTTGATTTGATTTATTATTCAATATTTTATAAATTAAAAACGATTTTATCGATTTAACGGTTGTAAAATTAAATTTTTATTTTTAATTTAAATTAGAATAATAATTTTTAATATTAAAAATTGATTAATTGATTATTTTGTGTACACCGATTAATTTTAATAAATCAATTAAATTTTATTTAATAATTTTAATTTAAATTTATCAATAGGTAAATTTTTGATCATTTTTTAAATTTTTAAATAAATTCAATCTTTAACTGATTTTTTTACTGTCTAATACCGATTGAACTTTTGAAACCTTAAAATTCTTATTTTGAAGGTTTAATTTTTAGTCTAATTTTTAAAATATTGGTATTAGTCATTCTATCCTTATCATTTAATCAAAATTGTATTTTTCTAAGGAAAGGAATTTAACTCTATTTTTTAAATGTTCATTAAATCAATATTTAAATATATCTCGCAAACTAGATAATTTACATAAACTACTTAACAAACAAAATAAAAATTTTATCAAAATTCTTTAATGATATTTAAAATTAAGATGTGGTGTTGATAAACAAATCTTAATAATTTTATATTCAACAACAACATTTGGTAAAAGTCTTACTGATAGAAAGTCCAATAGTCAAGGATATAAATATAATAGTCATTTATTATACATTATATTACATTCTATTTCATCCATTTTTTGAATAATATTTCACTACATTACATTATGAACCCTTCAATCCCTTCATACAACTTTTTACTATATTACGTTTCATTCCATTATAAATCATTTCGTAACTTCTATTCTATTAATTAACATTCAACCAAACAAATCTACGACTTTTTCAAAGAAAACATTAAAAACTAACAACACCTTGCCTTAAACGAAATCCTAACCTAAAACAAAAGTATGAAAGCTTCTGACATTACGGGCGTGTGATCTTATGAGAAGTTTTGTTTTAGTATATGTGTATGAAAGTATGATTCTGCTTGGACTTTAGTGATAAGAAGACAGTTCATTAGAATAATTTTTACCAAGAATGACACGAGCTACGGTTTAATCTTAATCTTTTAGCAGGCAATGTGTGGTGTGTCTCCAGACTGGATTTCTGGTACCTGCACATGACATGACATGCTCACTTAATCCAGGCCCCACGAGTCCTGGATCTTGTCTGTGCCTTCGTTTGCGTAGTGCTGCTGCAAGAAGGATTTGGATATTTTATTATACTGGTGTACTTTAGTTAAGTTACTCTTGAGGCCTGAGCAGTCCTAGATCACGAGCTTTTGTTTAGTTCCTTTGGGCCCGGAAGTGTTTTTAGGTTTCGATATTTCCTTGGGCCATAGATATTCCTTTTGTTCAGTTTCTAATGAAAAGACTCCGATGATGAAATTAGTGTAGTCTTGAAAAATAAAATTCAGAGTAAAAGGTATAGAGTTTTTAAACTTAAACTTTAATAATTAAAAAATTCTAATTTTTAGTTTTGAAGAATTTGTTTAAAAAATAGTGACAAAGCACATCAGGTATAAATATTATATGCAAATTAATCAAATATCAGTGATATGGTTCAGTGCTCAATTATCAAATTTAACTCGAACCAATTAAACTAAATTTAAATTAATAATCAAAGTTCGATCATCAAATTTAACTCGAATCAATTAAACTAAATTTAAATTAATAATTTAAGATAAATATAATGAACTACTAGTTTGAGTTAGATTTAACTAGTTCGATTTAAGTTTAAAAATTAAGTTAAATCATTATTTAAATATCATTTGAATAATATAAGTGTGATATTCATATATCCTGTATATCATTATTATTATTTAGTCGAAATTTAAAAGAAGGAATTTAAAAAAAATCTGAAAATTAATGGTTTTTTCAAAAAATTTAAAAATTAAAGAGTTTTTTAAACTTAGATTTATATATTTTACCCTAAATTTTAATATTAAAATAAAATTACTTTTTTCCGATGCACGAACTTTCCTTTATACAGGATGGTATATAAATTCAAAGGTTATATAAGTTAGTGAGTAACTTCAATTGGGTGAGATCAAATGCTATATAGTCTTCCTGTATTCTGGTTAGCTAGGCCTTTCAAGAAGATTGCTTTAGGTTCACATACCAAGAAACACATGCATGCATAGGTTTAGCAAATTAACATCGGCTGAATTAAAAGTTAAGCTTGTGAGTCACGAGACTTTACAAGACCATGTTTTTACACTTTCTCCTATTGTAAGTCAACGTGTGGTAAGGTTCTAAGTGCTAGTCTTCTAGGTCTATTCCATGACATTATCACCTCATCTCACTGAACTCAATATCAAAACTTCAAGGAAAATGCACCTGCGAAAGTGGACTGTCGGCTGAGTGGTGGGAGGTAGGTTACTCTAAAGTAATCCTAAATGATTGAGGTAATTTACGAATGAATGATTTTTATGGATTTTTAAATTATATTTAGTAAACTTGAATTGAAATAATAAATAAGATTATTAAAAAATAGAGACATTGTTACCCCATTAATGGATAATTCTTAATTCAATTACTACTTTATCATAATCTAAATTGAAGTGTTTCTGATAAATACCCCAATAAGAAGAATGATCACATCAAATCTTAAAAACATGTGATTAATTAGGTTTTTACATGGTTTTATAAGGGGGCAGGATGCATAAGCACTCGTAATTGCTGATGATATTACTCACTGTCGACGAATTCTAGAGATCGCATTATAAAAACGACGGGCATGTAAATTACTAATTTGACAACAATTATAATCTAAATATCATTCAAACTACCATTATTAAGAATCATTGAATTATAACAATGTTAGTTATAGTACTACAAATATAAATCCTATGAACTTAATTGATCATTTGATTTGAAAGTGAAATAAATGATAACAATAAATGCCCTAAGTAACTTAGCATTAGCAATCCCATTCTCTTCAGTCTTT
>JAOQMR010000005.1:3266311-3278391 GCA_027563865.1 Erythroxylum pelleterianum
AACAATAACATCCCAGTACCCCTCTCCCTCTTTCCACCAAAATATACAAAATAAAATCAAACCTATAGACAGTGACATAAACTTCAGTACAAAGGAATCAAACGAATAATATTCCAAGTACTTGGCAATATATAGACAAAAAGGACATTACATGCATATTGGATTTAACCGTTGCTGGTCAATGGATAACGACTATACCATCAACGAAAAACAGTCAAAAGTGAATCTAGTGAAACAGAAATTTACAGCAACAGATAACAGTAACCAGTGACCGAATATGGTTTGATCCAAGCTAACCAGAACATGACAAATACGTCGGCCAAACAGGATATTTTTGGTGAGCTTCCACAGTCATAGGCAAAGACGACAAATAATAATTAGGAAAAAAGACTAACAATAGTGGAAACCGATCAGTACAGATATGCACGTAAACACTCAAAGAAATCGACTGAAAAATGGATCTGAAATAACATATTTCACACGAACTAGTTTAGATGTAAAACAAAGATCGAAACTTTATTAGCATTTCCAGCTATAAACACACGTCAATACATAAAAACTTGATCTTTTATCGATTTGTATTCTCTATGAGAAAAGCAGAAGAATACCCGGTAGGCAAATTGTCAACGTAGCTGATAAGCATCTTCAATTTGCTGCCACCTTCTGAAGCAAGCCCGGCGTGCATCTCCACAACCATAGCATCAGCTACCAGCTTCAGTTTTGCAATAGGAGTCGCACACTTCTCATCAACCTCCTTGAGTATCTCCATCGCTTTTGCCCATTTCCTATCTTCCCTCATTTTTCTCCTCATCACCACCGCGGCCGCCACAGCACCGGCCACCGCGGCCGTGCACACCACTGCCACCACCACCTTCTTCTCCATGTTTCACCTCAAAACTTAGTCGACCCAGATACCAGAAACGCAAAGAAAGAGCTCCTTTGTTCCTTTAAAACTCAAGTTTATATCTCGAGATTTAGAGTGTCATAAGCCAATTTGTGGAAAACCAACAATTGGGTATTGGGTATGATAGATTGTCAGATTCTAGGAAGGATCCGTGGATTTGGAAAATGGCATAATCGTTACTGAATCTCGGAGGAAAGCAGTGATATGGTTTTTGATCTAATGGCTCGAGTCTTTAAACAAGCTATTGTTTGCCTTTTGTTAAGTGGGCTCTGGTTCACTTAAAATTGTACTGAGAAGATTCGGGTACACGTGTTTAATGTGCGTTTATTTGTTCTTTATCAAGATTCCCGAAAAAGGAAAAAATAAATATTTTTCCAGTTATTAATAAGATATTTTGGTTATTATCTGAAGAAAAGAGGGAATATAACTAAAAAAAGACTGCTTTGAGCATTACCAAGATTTGTTCACTTTTAAGTGTGAAAAGTTGAATGTATCATTATCCATTGGAATCTGAATTTGAAGAATTGAATGTCAAGTAAACGGAACTGATCACATGTTATTTATATCTTTGAGCATAGATCCAATTGTCTTTCCAATTTCTAAAATTAGAAAATAAAACGATTGGTACGATACCAATCCTAAATTTTCATGTTAATTTTAATACAACTTTTTTGTGAGAGTTCACTTACTTAGGTGTTGAACGTTAAGTTTCTCCAAATTCTGAAAATTTAACTATAAATAAGAACGAAAGCTGATCTGATTAGACTTGAGTGGCTCACAATTACATGTTGTACACTACATCATTGAAGTATGGTTCCTGTTTTGTCTTTACCAGAAATGGAACAAGACAAGTTTCCAAGAAAATGGGCCGGCATGGGCGTTGGAATAGCAAGTTGCGCACAAGCCGGAGATGAAAGTTTCATAACCAGTAACTCATGAACAGACCTCGCAGATTGTGATAATGGAGACTACAAGACAATTAATTCCAATTATTCACATGGCCTGATTGAAATCCAACCTTTCCCGAGTCAAAAGCTTGCAAAAGATGCTAAAGTAACCATACCAATATGAATGGACCATCTACCTAAAGAAAAGAGATTCTGCTAAAAGTTGTTCTTAAACAGCAAATGGCAAAAAGCCATGCCTTCCACGAATGCCTTTTCCATTAACTTGTTAGTTAGAGGCAAAAAAGCTAATTTAGTGCTTAGAATAACATCTTAATTTGAGGTCAATGCGTCAAATAGTTCTCAAGTTCAAGCTTCTTCTACCATTTGCCAGGTTGATTATCTTCTACAATCAGCAAAGCCAGGAAAAAAGAGAAATCCAAGCCATTATGGGAAACCCCTGTGTGCAAGCGAGAGAGATTACAGTAATTTTTTTTTTTAATATTGACAAGGGTACAAATGGTTTCAGCTAGTTGAATACAAAGCATTACTAACTTCATATCACAAGCTTCAAATGAAGCATTTAGCAAATTGCATGTTCCAGCCCTCTTAACTGAAAGAAAAACTAGTTCACCTTTAACACATTTCCTACGCTCCTCAACAACACTTCACGCAACAAAAGAAAAGAGAGAGAGAGAGAGACAGAAAGGAATAGAGAAGAGAAGAAGAGGTTCGAGCAAGAAACTATGAAGAGCATGAAGCAAAAAATGCTTCTGCAGAACAGCATACTTTGTTTGAAATACTGTACACAGGACATGACAAGCAACATCTCCCAAACTCTTAAAGTTATGTCCACAATCGATTTCCGGTCCATGATAGATTTTGCCGAGGATGCCTGAAAAAATTTAAAGAAATGAAAGCCAGCAATTAATATAACACTTACCAAACACTGCTGGCTTTCTGTCTTTCCTCAAACTCACAAGATGGGCCAAAAGAACCATTGCCCAGTCGTACATATGCTCGCATCTCATCTCATGCTGGAGACTTGAAACTCAGCCTGTTATTAAAGTAACCAGGAAAAACCAAAAGGAGCAGTATAAAGAAAAACATTGTACAAAATATCATATGGAAAAACTGTAGAGAGAGAGGAGCACATGCCTGACCAACTGTTTCTCTGGTGATTCCAAACCAAATGCACCCACAGATTCTAGTATGATTCCATTTGCAGCATTCGGCTTCAATAGGGAGAAAAATAAACCAAAAATTAAAAAATAGGTAGATTGGTTAGAGCTCAAGGTAGGGTCAGAATCACAATAACATGTACTTTGTAAAATACAGTAGATAGTCGGGGGTGAAAACTACTCCCATATGAGACCACAAATAGCAACATGAGGTTTCCAATATAGAATCGCATGCATGAAAATAAGAAACTGACCAGAGTAGGAAACAAGCAAAATAATAGGGGATAAGGGATTTTATATCAAAAACCTCGAACTCTTTGCCCGATCCATCTTGCAATGCTCCACTCCGCTCCTCAGAAACATTTTCCAAAAGAGACTCGGAATCTGCATCGCAAGAATCACTATGAGAACACCCCAAGTTATTACTTCCTTCGACGCTTCCATTATTACCCTCACTGCTTCCAGCCACTGAAAGAATTCCCACATCCTCACATGAGCCAACTTCACTTGCAAGTGATGTGACGGTGCTGGAATTTGAGCCACATTCTGCTTCAATATCCATTGGGCTCGCTGTCTTCTTGCCTGTGTTAAACGACTCTACAGTAGACCTCCCACCAACCTCCACCCACACCTGCCCAGACTGCAAGCCATCTAACTGGCAGGCATCATTCCCTTCACGAAATGGCACACACACAGGAGATGTGGAACTGAACCGTTGGCTGGCTTCTGGAGAAACTGAACCTTCCCCTGTAGGACTTCTACGTCGTTTATCAGGCGAATCTTGTGCAGCCTCCACTCCATTGGAATCTTTCTTCCTCTTAAGATGCCTCTCACCAGATCCAGACTGACAAGCATCACCATGTTCACATGACTGTTTATCTGATGGTTGTTGGTTGGTCCCTCTAGGGTGCCGAGGACGTTTATAACCATCTGGAAAAACATAAGAAGGAATCTGCTTTCTACGAACATGAGAGATATAGATTTCCATTCCGGGTTTCCAAAACATATACATATTAATTGAATGCCTGAACTCGTCTACAGAACCACGGATATCAAACTGTTGGCCCTCCTGCACAATCTCTCCCTGTTTCCTCTGCAAACCCATAAAAAATGCTGAGTGGGCACATAGTTTAGATGAGTCTATGAACTCATGAGGGTATGGATGACACTGAAGCTTCCCATATGTATCCCGCTCAATCTGCAGTATGACATTGCATAGTGAGATTGAGGTACAAAGAAAATCCATATATTCGTAATCATAAATTTCAGTGAACAAAGTATCAAGCTGATAAAATCTTAATCACATTACAGTAATGCAAAAATCAATACCATTAGAGTCAACTGCCTAAGTCGTGATTCCACCCAACCTTTCCAAGCACGCAAATCATCAGCATGAGCTGCAATTATGTCAACCTGTAAATAGTTTCGGTAGCTTTCGAAGAACAAGTACGGCTCGAACAGAGTACTCCACTGAGATTTATTCAATTCTATCTCCTGACAAATATTGTTACCATACTGGAACTGCTCCATCATAACCCGTAGGGTACTGGTTGACACGTTATAGCTAGAATTCATGCAAGGATAAGCAGGTGTTATAATTGGCATATGATGAGTGCGGTCACGAGGGTTTTTTCGAGGATCCCAGACAGAAAATCCAAGTTCATCCTCCTCAATGGGGCACAGCATCACAGGGTTTGGCCAACGCCACTGTGTATAAACCCTGAAGAATCTCGACACCAGCATGCTAGGAATGGCATTAGGATAAAGCTGGCATACTCTAGCAACAAGAAGAGCCCAATTCACACCACCAAGGAATCCAGTCACCTGCACAGAGTGAAAGGGGGGAACAAGGACAAATCAGAAATGGCACTACTTTGGAAAGCAATTTGAAGTAAAGGAAAGGGAGAAGGGAACTACATAAATTTGGATCACTCACATTAGAATAAACACCGCGTCTTTTCGCCCAAAACTTCACACATCGAAGGGTTGTGCGGAAGTGCTACAAAGAAAGAGAAATCTAGATTTACAAAATGGATCCAGAAAACCAAAATTCATACTTGGAAAGGCACTAAAAAGAAATCAATCAACTGCTAAATATCAAGCATAGCATTTCACCTCAACATTTGGAACCAGCTTAAGAATTTGATCAGCAACCCTGCAGCCATTAAGACTCCGTACAGTAGGCTCATCAACTTCGTATAGAACAGACAAGTTGGAAATGTCCAAATCCTGTGAACAAATTGGAGAATCTTAAAAATTTCAAGCAATAGATGAAGATTTTAATCAAATTACATCTTCAAGATGTAATTAAAAAGAAAACTAAAAGCACAAGCACAAGCACAAGCACAAGCACGGAAGCTTCTACATGACATCATTGCCAAACATGAACTATACTCCACAAGATCACCAGAGATAAGGAAGAGATCTAGTGTTATACGAGAAATGAAAACAACACACAGCATGCAGCATAATAGTAAATTAATGTGTTTTAAGAGATCTGAAAGCAAACATAAGATTGCTGCAAGAGAGAACTTTTCAATCAGAACTTTTCAAATATCTTGTCAGAGAATTGATTTCCAAGTCGGAAAGAGAGAGCCGTGTTGATAACTTTGAAGAACTTAATCAAAATTATTTATGAATTTGACCATGACTTACTTCAGGTACCACCAAAAGAGAAATACTTGCATAGAGAAGGTCAATTGATATTCCATCAAACTTAAATTTCATCACAGGAACATGAGCATCTGGAACTGGCTGTAATTCAGTGATTTCCTCCATTTCGGCTAGTATATTGTGCAATACAAAGAAAAAATCCTCCTGTAAAGACAGCAAAAATTTAGCTCTATAATGCCAATGATAACAGGGATTGTATTATCGGTAACTTAATTTGCTAGCCACTATTTACCTCCCGATTGACGTATGATGGTCCAACACATAGTGTGTCAATGTCAGCTCCAGGACCATGCACCTATCAAACTCAAAATTAGCAGACTCAAACACCACCAACAAATTGCAGATGGGAGCTATTATACCGAAATGAGAAACCAAATAGGCCCCAGACAAATACTTGGCATAATTAGTGTAACCATTTCAAATTTAACAAACATCACATTATTGTGTAAAGCATTAATGACATCAAAGTGAAATCTGGTAACTAAAAATACAGGAAATAAGCATACCCCGAGGCGATAAGAACCAAAAGTAAAAATTAAGGCATTTGCATTCTCCACCATCTGATCTGTGTACCCCCTTAGGTGTGTAAGTTGCTTCACCCAATCTTTCACAATCTAAGTAAGGAATGGAATTGTTGTTAGAACTTTGGTCTAGCTACCAAAGGTGCCAAAAAAATGAAAAGTAATCACAAGTACAATAGATATAACCAAAACATGCAAAGGAAAATAATTAAGATAAATCAACACCCATGCACAGGGGAAGGCACATAAATGGCTCGTATGAAAAGAGCATCAAAGAGCTCAGAGACTAGATCGTAAAGTTTTAGCAAAATTAAGTAGACACAGATGATGGATGTTTATAATTGAATTGCCACTTTCGACAGCATTAAGATGAACAAACTATAATTCTAGATAGGGAAGTTTTGCTTCTAGTTTATCACTGAAATTGGTCAATGATGAACTGTCTCTAATCCTAGCATTTGATTGCTGTGGCAGAACTTTCACTATGTATATCACTTGCATTTCATTTATGTGGCATGTTATAGCTCATACAATGTATGACCTGCATATTGTAAAATGGCGGCAAACATCACCATATCTGGATGTTAGTTTCATGGATTACTGCACAACATCAAATCCTGTCTACATGTTTCCTCTGTTACTCCCGTATATATATAGTGGCCATATCCGACTTACACTGGATGTCTCCTTTATATACTAAGATGCACGATATGATGGTAGAGATTAGGGATTTAGCATTATGATACAACAGATTCCATAATTTACTCAATAACAAATGACTAGTTTGCAGAATCTAGTGCTGAGTTCTCCCCCCAAACCCTTCTTTTACAACATAGAACCACAAATGCCACTCCAAACTATCAAAACCATATATCTCTACTTGCCCAAATTTGGTTTTATTTTAACATACTGGGGTTATAACTCTCTGATCATTCTGTAGGCATCATGAACCGAAGATACTTTCAAAAATAAATACTAAATAAAAAGCTCCTATAACAACTCAACTAAATAACCATAGATTAGAAAGTAGCATACTGTCTACAAACATTGTATAGACAAGAATACAGTATTTTCTACCATTATATTGAACAGGCATCAACATTCACACAAGCTAACAACAATAACTAAATTGCAATGCTCGGTATGAATCCAAAAACCAAAAAAGTCAACGAAAGGTACACCACCAAGTCAAAATTCTCATCACGAAAAGACTCGAACTTTAATTACAAAATATCAACAGATTACCTGTCTAATCCGACCCAAAACTTCCTCCCTCTTCGTCGCTTCTTCTTCGCTCTCGTAAAGCCCAGAATCAACCAGAAACTTCCAAATGAAAACAAAAATACAATTAAATATCAGATTCTCAATACCCTAAACACAACAATCGCTACCAAAAAGACCCAATATTTTTCAAAAATAAAACAAACCCTAAATACCTTTGCCAATTCACGGCTCCTCTGAGCATCAACCTCTGTGGGCCCCGCCACCGATATCGGCTTCGTAACGCCAAATTGCTTCGGCGGTGGCGCTGATCCACTCAACCCCTCTGGACTCACAATCTCGGTAGCCATTAAGGGAAACAAATCACAGAACTCCAAGACGCCAATCGACAAAACCAAAACCCAAATCCGATGTTCAGAGCACGATAAACGAAAAACTCGAGAGTTCGGGCGACAAGGTCAATCTAAAACCCCTTACAGTCAGAAACAAAAAACGACCCAATTTTCCAATTGAACAGAACAAACAAAAGTGCGAAACTTGTCCTGAGAAAACGCAGTAATGAGCAAGGAGATCAATGATTTAGCTAACCCTAGAAATCAAAGGAAAAAACACGCCAAAAAAAAAAGAAGACAACAGATCCGAAATCCAATTAAACCCCAAAAACAAATAGTACAAACCCGAATTGAATCGGGAAAACTTAAATTAAAGATTAAAAAAAAGGAAAAAAAAACTAGCGAGAGAGAGAAGAGAGATAAAGAGCGAGGTGTGTGGGGTGTATCTAGAGAAAGAGGGTCCTCGTGGAGACTGGGGGGGTTGATTTTTCTCGAGTGATACTTTATTGCACCTGTGGCGATCTTGTAGTTTTTTAGGAATTTGGGGCTTTAAAAAATTTACCAGGATGGAAGGGACCAGAATGCAAATTCAACAAATTTGCTTTTATGATTGTGAGCCTTTCGTTGCCCCCAAAAAAGGATTTATATGTCCATTTTGGATTAGGAATCTTTATAGGTTTCCTCTTTTGTCTTCACTAGACCATTAAATTGTCTCTAATTCAACACATAACTTATATGCAATGAGTAATTTGTTCAATACACATTCAAATAATCGTATAAACAATTTATCATTTGAATTATTATTTTATATATTAAGTTATTTGAAATAAGGGTAAAGTTGTATACTACTAAATGGGCTTTTGGAAAGTTAATAAGTAATTTTCTTCACCACAAAAGACTTTTTTTAATAAGTATTTGACTATAAAATAAAAAATATTTTTTAATAGATATAGCTATTTTGGCGGTCAAAATACAGCTTTTTAAGAAGCTCAAATTTGGAGCTTCTCAAAAAGCCTCTCAAGTAACTTTATCGAGTATAATTTCAGATTAATTAATGAGTCTATTTTTTAGAAAAATTCTTCTAAAAAAAATTATACTGACAAAAATTTTACTGGTATAAGCTTAACTAAACAGAAGCTAAATCTTCCAGATTTTGTATATCACTAAAAAAATTTACTAAATTGTTGATGTCAGTAAGTGATTTGAAATAGATAGTTTAAATTATTAACTAAAAATTTTAAGTACGCACTTGAAAAAGTAACAATTATTTGATTTTCTATTGTTAAAAGTAAATATTTATATCTAAAATAACCATGAAATCAAGTGAATTCTCATTCGCCCAACTCTTAATCACTTGCGAAAAATCATCTTTTAACACAAAACCAGACTAATTTTAGAAAGGCTAGGATGTGTTTAAGCTTTGTTTTCGCATGCTATTATCACTCCCACACTAATTACTAAAATGACTTGGAAGTTAAGATACATGCTCGTTTCCATACATGGAATTATGATTATATAACGTATATTCCAAGTAATGATGTAAATTTATAGTTTTATCCGAATAATTAATTTAGAAATTGTTAATCAAAGATGTGTAACAAAATTAAGAAGGTATAATAAAATAATTAATCAATTGATTCGTTAAGAAAGTTGTTGAATGATAGGAACCTCACAAAAAATGTTTGATTTATTCGGTAAAAATGCAACCAATCAAATCGGTTTAATAATAAAAATATTGAATTATTTAATTTTTCAGTTTAGGTTTTAATTTTTATGTTTGATTTACTTTAATAACTCTTGTTTTTAAAAACTGATCAATTTATTAATTAATCAAACAATTTTTTATTAATTAATAAGTTTTTATAAGTCAAGATAAATCAATTAATTTTGAGTATTTTTTAATTATACTTCAAATTATTCGACGGATAGAACAATCTCTTTTAATCATATTTTAAATTATTTAATTTTATTCAATTTTCAACCGATTTTACAACAATTCAATATCAGCTGAACTTTTTAAACCTTAAAATCTTGTATTATTCATTTAACATGTGATTCAGTTTTTAAAACATTGGATTTATTAATTATAATTTCTAATAAAATCAATATATGAAAAAAAATGATAAATATAAAGTAAGGATCAAATTGACACATTCTATGCAAAAATAATATTTGATGATTTTTATTTTTAATTTAAGTATCATTCTCCTTTATTCTCACGATGGCACCATGTTTTAAGGAAAAAAGAAAATATTAAATTTAAATGACCATTCTTAATGAAAATTATTAAAATTAAATAAAATTGGATTAATTTTATATTCTAAATTAAAATTAAATTTAGAAAAATATATTAATTCCATTTAAATGACTTAAATAAATTGAATTTGTTATAAATTTAAAATTATTTTTAAAATAATATTTAATGAATTATAATTAGTAAAGTCGAGAATCAATCAAAACTTGTTGACGGCCCTTACTCTAACCAACATAAAGTCGTGTGAAGCAATGGCTTTACATGTGAATACACGCATGTTTAAAAGCTGCTGAAGCCGACATTTTGTACAAGTTGGTGTCAGCTGTCTGAATGTGCACCGCTAGAGACTATAGAATCAGATGCTACAATTATTCTTCTTCTTCTCTGTTTTAATAACCATGTTAATCTCGAGTTAAAACTGAAATTTGGCATTAAAAAATTATGAAAAATTGTTTTAATAATAATATTTTAAAAATTAGACAGAAAATTAAACTAATAAAAATTAAAAATTTAACATATATTAGACCACGATAAAATTTATATAGAATAAAATTTAAAAAACTTCAAATAGCATCGAAGAAGGAGATTTTTTTTTTACTATCGAAATAAGCAAGCTCTCAAATAAAAAAATAACTAGTTTATTATAGTTTATAAAGACTAGATTACTTAATAAATCAATTAATTTGTAATAAAAATAATTATTAAAAAAATCGAATTGAAAATTTAAACAATTCAAAATTCGAACGATTCTAATTATTATTATAATTATTTGCATCTACAAAAAAGTCGATGTTTCAAAAATTGGGGTCTATATAATAATCTAAAATTAAATTTATTAATAAAATATTTGATAAATTACAGTTTAATAAAAAGTGATGAATTCAATTATATTTATCAATAATTTATTGAATAAATTAATGACTTAAAATTAAATTTTAAAGGACTAATGAAGAAGTATTAAATATTAATTTAAAGGAAGCCTGATCGTGTAGACTGTCAGAAGTATCAATCAGCATTGCCTTAGGGAGCAAGCTTGCATGAGATCATATAGACATTGATTGGATCGTATAAAGAATATTATGACTTTTCACCTTTTATGGATTTTCTATTTTTGTTTTATTTATCTATTTAATACATAAGGCATATAATATATTTAAAATACTTTAAAAAAAGGTTTTCATGACAAGGAGGGAAAACACATCACGCCTTAAATCATTTTAAAAAAATCAAAGACGATGAGAGAAATTTGGAATTTTAATAACATGTTAAATTTTATAAATTAAAATATGCATTAAAAATCATATATTAACCTGAAATTAAACAAAATAAATTATAAATCTGGTTGGGTCGGTTGTGCCAGTAGGGATGGCAATTGTACCCGAACCCGATTGGTACCCGATAAAATTACCCGAACGGAGGCGGGTATAAGGAGCAAATTTTTACCCGTGGGGCGGGTATGGGGGGTTAACTAAAATACCCGTCGGGTATCGGGGCAGGTATGAGGATATCACCCCCATATCCGTTTACCTGTTTTATAATAATTACAATTTTGCCATTATATATATATATACATACATTACCCAAATCCCTAATCCCTAATTCAATTCTTCCTCAATCCATTCCTCATCATTGTCGCCGTCAGCCATCCTCTTCTCCCATCGCCGCCATCGTCATCGCCGACGCACCGTCAGCCATCCTCTTCTCCCAGCAACGGCCACCCTCTTCTCCTCTTCTCATTTTTCTCTCTTGCAAGTTACCCTCTCTATCTCCTACTCCTCCCTCTGCATGTGCGTGTGTGCATTAAAGACTGAGTTTTTGTTGTTGGGTCTTTCAAACTCTCTGTGCTCTGAGACGGGTATTTGTTTTTCTCTCTACTTTCTCCATGTTTGCTTACTAAAAGGACCATAGAAAGAAAGACCAGAGAAGAACCAGTTTGGACTTCTTGTAAATTTGTTTTCTTATTTGTTATTGTTAGTTAGTTGCTTCTGTTTCTCAGATCTGTAAGCTTACTTTCTTTTTTTCCTTTCTTCTTTTATTCTCTCGCCATCGTTGGACCTTAGTACTTGTTTCATTGATTGGAAGATATGAGTAAAGAAGAGTTCTTGAAGAT
>JAOQMR010000005.1:3283478-3294638 GCA_027563865.1 Erythroxylum pelleterianum
ACAGTCAAAGCCACATTGATAAAGGATCCTTTCTGATTTGAATCTCCAAAAACTGAAAGATTTCCTCTGCGGAATCAACGAGCCTATATGGACACTGAGTCACAAATCTTCTCTAACCCCATCATCAGAGAAAGATAAGTCTCAGCTTTTTCTTTTTGGCTTATTCTTTGGGACAAAGAGAAGCTATAAAAAGCACCAAACTTTACCAGCATTGTTTTTAGCCTTAAATGCCTTCTTCCAGTACTTTTTAGTGGGCAGAGAGAAAGAGTGTTCTTGTGTTCATTTTGGTCTTAGAATCCAAGAGAGAAGCAGAGATATACTCAAAGAGTTTGCAAAGACTTGAGTGTATGAAATTTAATAAATACACGGACGGTCAGTGGGTATATACAGTACACGTTGCTCCAGAAAGAAAGTGTGTGTGACTGTGCCAGTCAGAGAAAAAGAGAGTGCAAAATTTCTAGTGAAAGGGTGAGAAAATTTTCAAGACAGTGGTGTTTTTTCTTTTTTAAGGTAAGCTAAATTCGGCGCTCCTTTTAAATTTGAGGCGGTGGGTTGCTTTCATATTTTATGTTTCTACTTTTCATTATCGAAATTTTCACATGTTATGAATTTTTTGTCTTCTGATTCTTGTTTGTGTATGCATGATGAATTCTTTTGAATCTCATATTTAAATTGATTCTTCCTTCAGCTATACCCTCTGTATCTTTCTGTGACATCTTTTTGTACTGTAATGCAGTTCTTCACGAGGTTGTGTCAGGTTTTCCTTTCATGAAAGGAAAAAAAAACTGATCTTTATCCAAAATTTTTTAAGGTTTTTGATGCTTACACCACTCTGGTCACTTCACTTCTCTGCTTGCAACCTGTAAAGATTCTGAAGATCTTGCAGTCCCTCTTTCTCTATAAACCTACACTTCTGTTTCTTGTTTTCAGTTTTTTGAAACAAACAGTTTGTTTGCTTGCATTCCCTCTCTCTATCTCCCGAAACTAGCTCTTTGAGATCTTTTGCTTGCTCTGTTCGGGTTTTAGTACTTCAAAACAGAGTAAAAAGGCAGTTTGCTTCTCTGATTTAGTGCTTCACATTGTTGCTTTATCTTGTTTTCCCACTTCATAATTGTAGAGTGCAATAATCTTCCACTTTGAAAAGCTTGTTAAACTCCATAGTATATATAAGGAGTTGATCTTGATATATTCTTCCTGTTTTTAGAACTGTTGGTGCTCTAGTTTTTGTCTCTAGTTTGAAGTTGTAGATATATTGATTGATAGAAATGGGCAAAGCTACAAGGTGGTTTAAGGGCTTGTTGGGGATGAAAAGTGACAAGGAGAAAGAGAAAAAGAAAATCGAAACTTCAAGCTCAGTGTCAAGTGATAGAAAAGAGAACAAAAGGTGGAGCTTTGGCAAATCAATGAGGGATAGTAATCCAATTCAAAAGATTCCGTTGAATCTTCCGGCCAAAAAAGATGCTGACTGGCTCAGATCCTATGTTTCCGAGTCAGAAAAGGAGCAGAGCAAGCATGCCATTGCGGTTGCCGCCGCCACAGCTGCGGCAGCCGATGCGGCGGTCGCCGCTGCACGGGCTGCAGTGGCGGTGGTGAAGTTAACTACTCAGGGCAGGGGGGCATTGTTGGGTGGAGGGCGGGAGAGGTTGGCTGCTGTCAAAATTCAAACAGTGTTTAGAGGTTATCTGGTACGTTAAAAGTTTAAATTTTGCTTTGATCTATAAATACCATTGTTTACGCTAATTAAGAACATTCGACAGATTCTTCTCTTTTGTTTCTTAGATTCATGTGCTCTTTTTCTTGTTGCAAATAAAAGTTGTTTCCAGATTTGCCAGTTTTGCTCTGTTTCTTGAGACAACAGTTACAGTGGTGAGCATATGTTTCTCTTAGTCCCTACTTTTGCGGTCTGTCATCAAAAGCTACAAAGACAAAGTAAAATGGAACAGTGTTGGGTTTTGTTACTTTTGACGGTGTTTTGCACTTGATCTTTGGAAGTGCTTCTCCTTTCTTAAAAATCTCACTTTTAAATGTCTGCTGCCATGTGATAAAGAGGAACATCTTCAACAGTTGGAATGATTTCTAGATGGTCAATGTTAGGTTTACATATTTTTCAACTTTGCTCCTGACTTATCCAATGATTTGGTTCCTTCTCCTGTCTGAAAATTTGAATTTGAAACTGCCCTTTTGAAGTAGGCTTAGTTGTTACTTGTCTGTTACATCCTTAACAAGGTTTCATTACCTGTAACTTTATGTTCTGCAGATATAACAGTGATGTGTATTTTGATGTGCTATTAGGCCTCGTGTTCGTGGTTCTAATTAGTTTGATTTTGTTTAACTATCTCAGGCTCGAAAGGCTCTTCGAGCATTGAAAGGGCTTGTTAAAATTCAGGCACTAGTTAGGGGCTATTTAGTTCGAAAACGGGCTACTGCAACGCTTCATAGTATGCAAGCTCTTATAAGGGCTCAAAATGCAGTTCGATCCCAACGTGCTCGTCGATCCATTTGCAGAGAAACTAGATTTCAATCCGAAAACCGACATCGAAGATCCGTGGTAAGAAACCAAAATTGATTCTTGTAAAAGGTTTATTTTTTCATGTATGTAATGTGGTTCTTAGCCAATAGCCGTGCTGTTCTTGTGGTTCTCAGGAAAGATTTGATGATGCAAGAAGCGACCTACACAGCAGCAAGAGGCTATCTGCATCTTATGAAATGTCTGCATTTGATGACAGCCCAAAAATAGTCGAAATTGACACATACAAGCCGAGATCAAGATCTCGTAGATTCACAACTGCATTATCAGAATGCGGTGAAGATGTTCCTTACCATGGAATGTCATCACCTCTTCCATGTCCAGTTCCTGCTCGAATCTCCATACCGGATTCCAAAAACCACCAAGATTTTGACTGGCATTTCGCCAGCGATGAATGTCGGTTCTCTACCGCACAAAGCACCCCTAGAATTGTGAATTCTACCCGATCTTACGCTCCCATTACGCCGATAAAGAGTGTCTGTGGGGACAGCTATTTCAGGCCTTACTCAGGCTTCCCTAACTACATGGCAAACACACAATCCTTCAAGGCTAAATTGAGGTCTTACAGTGCCCCAAAGCAAAGGCCAGAACCAGGGCCAAAGAAGAGGCTTTCACTGGATGAAATTATGGCATCAAGGAGCAGCATCAGCAGTATTAGAATGCAACGCTCATGTTCCCAAGTTGATGAAGAATTGTGTTTCTAAAAGCTTTAAGATCTTCCATAGAAGTGGGGTTTGAATGGAATGATTGTGAGACTGCCTCCTCTATGATGATTCTCCAAAAGGGTTTTCTTACTTTCTTTGGTGTAAATTATTTTTCCTACACCCCTGATTAATCATGTTTTGCCAACCAAATCAAAGCCTTTTCATTTGCATATCAATGTTAACTAAGATCCATCTAGGTAGTAGTTGCCATCTTGTAGGTGAAAGCTTCAATGGCTTCTTAAAAACAGTAAAAAGAAATTGGACAAAAACATCACATATCTATACCTTCAAATTTAATAAATTGTTATTTAGATTAATGTCTTAAATATTTTAAGTAAACTCTTAATAGAGCAAAAATAATAATATCATTATAAATCTTACTGATACGTAAAATTTAGAAAAGTCCATTAATACGAAACTTTACTTAACCTTCTTTATCATTTTTTCTACAATTCCAAAGGTGACAACCAAATGAGCATATCATGTAGAAAAATAAGTTCCACACGTGTGAATTTGAACTAAAACAACAATGGAGGGAAGGCCATAGTTGGTAGTTTGGATCTCAAGTTTCTTATCATCAATGATTGGAGTTTGATTTGATTGACACGGCTTTTGGGGTGTTTTAGAGAATCTCTCCCTCAAAAGCTGTGACCCTTTTGGAGCATCATCATCGTCATCTCATCCTCTTGCTCCTCTGCCTGTTCCTCACATGGCGTCCATGACTGTCTAAATCGAACTCTGGAGTGGTAAAAAGTATAATGATTGAGGGGCAGTTTAGGTAACAACGAATTCTTGTTGCGTACTCAATACATCATCAGCTTGGGCACTTCGTAGTTCGTGAGGATAAGGTCCTGAGTTATGTCTCAGACAAAATTTTACGATCCCAACATTGCCCTTCTTCTGTACTTGTAATCACAATGGGGTCCTGACCCTATACAGCCAATGTAAGGAATGTTGTTTGTGTTGTATTATGCTAAATGTTTTCTTAATCCTGTATTAGTTTATTTTGTATTTTATGCTCTCAACGATTAATTTAATTTAATTTAATTGATACTTGTACGATTCAAAATTTCAAATGACAAGAGAGGCCAACTCTAATGTGGACATATGAAAAGAGACGTTGCTAATCACTAAACAAGATTAAAAAAATTAATGTCTCTTAAGATCCAAGCATAACTAATTTATTTTCCCGAACAATTGTTATTATAAATATATTCTTCCGAGACGACGGAATTGTAATTTATTTGATTAACTGACAATGCTTTCGTCACCTTAATCGTATTTAAAAGTATAAAACATGAACTATACACTTATTTTAATTAATTTTTAAATGCATGATTAAGGCCTCCATGTTACTTAACCTTGTCTATCTTCCCTTAGCTAGTGGAAAGCTAACTATAGTTGCTATGCGTTGGAGTTTGAAACTTTGGTTTTTTTAAGAAAAGGGTGTGTGTGGATTTGCTTAAAAACACGGTTTGAAAGTGTAATTTGTTGGTCAAATCCTACATTAATCACTATTGCAATTTCCCATTTCTTGTAATTAACACTAATCCAATGCAATTACGATGTTTGTTTGGAAAAATTTCCAAAAAGAAACTATTTGGCCCATCTTGGAAAGTGGCCTTGAGCATGGAGAGGATGAGACATTATTGGAATTCTCGGAGAAACAACACACCAAAGATGGGGTGAATTATGGTTTATTAGCTAAGCTAAGGTTGGCTTCTCATGTGCTAAGCACAAACTAGAGCTTTACACTATTCTTTAATCACTACCCTAACACACTCCTTGTCCTTCGTGTTCCAACTTAGTTTTCAATCTAACATTTGGTATCCTCATTATTATATGATAAGTTTAGTGATTAGCATGTTTGGACCACCCAATATGAAGAGGGCAGTATAGATTAATTATTCCCTTTATGAAAAACACAAGTGACAAATTGTTAAAATATAAGTAAGAGTTTGTCTCAAATGAAAAGAATATATGACCTTGAACATGCATATAAGCCTAGTGAGTTACTCTTCCTATCACCATTTATCTTTAAAATAAAACTTCATTTGGGTTTGTATGTAAGCAGTTTATTTGAGCCCAATCTTGCAAAATTTAACAAGGTATTAGAGGAGGTTGCTCTTGTGTTAGTTGTCACCACTTTAACACAATAGGTCGTGTCACGTATTGGGCCTTAAATTAGCCCACATGTGAGGAGAGCATGTTGAAATATAAGTGGGAGTTTGTCCCACATGAAAAAGATATATGACCTTAAACATGCATATAAGCATAGTGAGTTACTTCTCCTATCACCAATTAACTTTATGATGGAACCTCATTTAGGCTTGTATGTATTCAATTTATTTGGACCCAATCTTACAATATTTAACACAAATACATAAAACAAATTGGTTTAACATTAAGATTTGTTCTAATTTTGTATATTTGAATACTCATTTATTTTTTGGTTCTAATAATAGAATTTGATTATGAAATGTGGTTAAATATGGTAGACCTTTATGTAATTTAACACTTTTAAAAGTTAAAAGTTATAATTTCATAGTTTTGATCTTACATTTTAAAATGTCATAAATCACTTTGTTACAAAATTTAACTTAAATTGGAATGTGACAAAAAGTTTAGTATTTTTTAATGTAACTTTGAAAAAGATTTGATATATTCAAATCCAAACTTAATCAAGACCAGATAAGTACTTTTGATATACACAAAAAGCTCAAATCAATTTACTAGAACAAATTTTAGGATTTATTAATATGAATCCAATCCAAAAATATATGTATAGAAATATATTTGAGGTAATATATACGAGAATATTTTGAACTTATTTTGAGTTGAGATTCAAATCAAATTTAGGTTCCTAAGTTCGGTTTTAACTGAATTGGACCTTATCATTTTTATTGTTAGTATCCTTTAACTTATTATTAATAGCGTAAATGTAATCTATTAATATGTTATCCTGATTCTTCACAAGGTTTTGAATGACACCTAAGATTGAGTACAAGGTGACTAAAATAAAACACCAACTGGGAGATGAAGAAAATGATGGTGTGTTCTCAACAGTTGAAAAAAGGACCGGTTCCTAAATATGACCGTTACATGCTTGGTACTCCAACGGTCGAAAAGGGCCGCCTGTAATTTAAATTTGAGAAATGAGCATCCCAACGGTCACTTCGTTCGTTTACTCATTTTAGCCTCCAAAACACGAGAAGCGGAAAAAGAAAGCGATTATCAGGGAAATTTTGCCTGTGTAGAGCTTGTCCACTCGAAGTGACGAAATGGAGTGGTCTAATAAATTGGGTTCATCATCGCCGCCACTGGTCAAACCTTCTTCGCTTTCAGTACCAAAAGGTAATTCTTTGGTTTGATTCTTAAGGTTTTCTTGCTTGATCTTCAATAAAGACGAGAACATTTTCGGCAAAGAAGAGTAAGATCACAATCTAGTGAAAGGGTTCCTTAGATTTTATTTAGTTGCTCGAGCAAACAATGATTAGAGCTTAAGATCAGAATCTAGTACCCTTTGTTCAAGCAAACAACGATTGAATTCTCATAATTTACAGAGAAGGTTGCTTTTTTGTTTTAGTGTATATTGATAGTTGACGATAGCCATTTCTGCAGCTTCAAAAGCCAATCCTCCAAGGAAGAAGATTTTGGCCGAAAGGAACGATTCCCATGAAACGCATCATCAAGAGAGCCCAGATGTGGACAAAAGGACCAGTTTGAGTGCTGAATTTGGTGAAGATGATGAAAATGCTCCAGTTGATGACATGTCATCGAGGCCTTATGACCCATTGACAAATAAGTATCTTTGTCCAAGACCTACATTCCTCCGCTATAAGCCTAACAGGCGACGGGAGATTTTCGTTCAAAAGGAAGATGAATTGGAAGAAGCTAATGAACGTGTAAGTAATGGTGAAATCGGTTCATTTGAGTCCAAAGAAAGCATTAATGTTTATGGAGATGTGAGCAGTTATCGTGATTCTTTGGATAATAGTTATCCAGAAGAAGAAGTGAGTGAAGCAAATGGAGACAGTGATGGTAGCGACGACGAGTTTGAAGATGTTGAGATTGAGAAAGGTTGGAATTTCAAAGGGGTACTAAAATTTTTGCTTATGGTGGCTGTTTTTGTGACGTCCACTTCATACATTTCTTCAATGAATTCTCCTACACCTTCACGAGTTGTACGAGTAGTTTCTGGTTTCAAGGATGGTTACCACATGGTTCATGATCATGTACATGGATTTGTGAAGGACCTTGAGGTTTCAGACTACTTCTTCAATGGACGAGAAGGAAAATTTCTGGTTTATGCAGATCATGAAGGAAATAAGGAAGAAGATGCGATGGAAAATGTTATGGTGGGAGGAGGAGATAATAGTGGCAAGTTGCATGAAATGACAGGAATAGATGAATTTGAAGGAAGTGTTGAATGTAGAGGAATTGTTTCTCAGGAAATTATAGAACATGAAGATGGGGAAGTAGTTGATAATCTAGGTGATATCACAGAGCAATTTGAAGAAAGTGGAGCCACCATTCTTGGAATGGCGAAGACAGAAAAACTTGCTGATATGTGTGAACTGGAATCTGAATTTCCAGTGACACAAGCTGTTCAAGCCTTTGAAACACCATTCATGGTTGATGGAGTTATTAGAGAAGGTCTGGAATCCAGTTTTACTGATACTCACGAAAGTGAAAATGAGGTTGCAAGTGAGCCATTGCAGGAAGAAATGATTGATGATGAGTTGGCTGCAACAGGCAATATCACCAATGAATATAAAGACTACGAGTTTCAAATTGATGAAGCTGAAGGGAGTCAAGAGAAACGGCTTACAAAAGTTGTTATTGGGTTTTCGATATTGTGTTCAATAATTCCATTGTTTGCTTTGTTGGTTTTCCATTTCAAGAGGAAGAGGTATGCTGTGGATGATGAAGCCACTCCAGTTCTTGAGCCAGTGATGTCAGAGAAAGGCATTTCACTTTCAGAGCATGTTAAAGAAGAACATCGACAGAATGAGCATCCTTTATCAATCCCAATTTCAAGGTCATTGATCAATTCAATGGAAGAAGATTCTAAAGAGATGTCCCAAGTCCATGCACCCTCAGTTCAGTTGCTAGGTGAATTTGAGGTGGAAGAAATGAGCAGCACCCTATGGAGCCATCCAATGAAAAGCAGAATGATTGAGAGTGAAGTGAGCAGCTATTCTGTCTCTTCGGAGAAGCAAATGGGTAGTACGGCTCAACAGTTGGTTCCAGTTCATGACCTGAAAGATTTCTCAGAGATCTCAACCACACACTCTCATTCACACGGAAGAATCACTACCAAGAGTAAAATAGTAAAGAAACAGGTATGCAGGAATCATGTGGTCTTTTTTCCTCATTTAGTAAAACTGTGGTGCAGTTCCTTTTATCTTCGAGGAATGCTTGTTTTGTTTATGTCTTCAATGCAATTTGTCTTTGAATATGAACATTGGTAAGTTAATTGCATCAGATAAAACATCAAGAATTAGTAGGAATAGGATTAGTTCTATGCAAGTTTCATACTCTTCATTGTCTAGCTCAGGATTTAAGACTGTTGATTGAGGTTTAAGTTTGCTAGCTTTTACCATCAAAGGCTAACACATGTTTGTTTCCTGGGGTCTTTTGTTTTCTAGGAGGAAGAAGATGGAGAAGCTGTAAAGAATGTAGTAACAACTCCGGTTAGACGATCGACCCGAATCCGCAACCGATCAGTTCTTTCTCCATGAAGCATCATCATGATGATTTTCTACTTGATCTTCCGCTGGATATGTAACAGCTCTCTGGTGTTTCATTTGATTGAACCAGCTCATTCAACTGAAAAGTAGTCTAGGCTAAATTAATCTGTATTTATGACTTAGGAACTGTCTGAATCTCTCTACTCTTTATCATCAAGAACATAATGTCTTTATTTCCTCGAATTATTTACCACGGTAGGAACTGATTCTTATAAGAATTGAATTATTGATCAACAACATCATGTCCATGTCTTTCTGACTGAACTTTTGTTTGTTCCTTTTGTTTTGCCTGTGCTCTTGAACCTGTGTCCCACATTACTAATCTTACATGATTTGGCTTTCAAACATAATCTTACATGAAGATCATTCTTGTTGAATGGAGTGGTATACAACTCATTTAAACATTTATCATTCCCAACATATGTACTTCAAACACTATATAAAACATGAATGTAATGGACATGGAGTGGATTCCACTTGCTCTTGTAGATAGTATCCTTGAAGAAGCATAATTTCTAATTTGGTAGTCAAACCCTAGATGCCAAGTTGATAAAATTATTCATGCATCAAGGAATGCAACCATTGTTTGTGTGGTTGCCTTTTATTTTCATCAACAACAGTATTCTTTTAATGTATTATACTAACTAGGAAAAGTTATTTGGTTGAAGATTAGTGGGTGTTAAAGAATAGTGATTTCAAAACATATTTTGAAAATAAAAATTTCTACTGGCTGTTTACTATATATAGTTGGTCCTCTTAACTATTTTTATTTTAGTAATTAGACTGATATATGTAATATAATTTGATGAGATCAATTTTTCTTTATATTACAATTTCTATTTTTTATAAAACTTTTTAAAAAGTTACAATTAATTACTTAAGGATAATTATACAATCATTTTACTTGCATATTTAATTTGATAGTTTATAATAAATTTTAAATAATTAAGTATCTAAATTTGTACATATTTTTAGATAAAAGCTAGGAAGTCAATTGAAAAATAAACTCTTTTATAAATTCTAAAACTTTTTTAAAGTTACTTTAATATGTACAAATTTTATAGAATTGATTTAAAATGAATATGAAAAACTTACCACTTGAATGATATAAAAAAACTTCTAAGATAGTGTTAAGAAATCTAAAAAGATTTAAGATTTGCATATGATCCTTGTCCCTTTTTCTTTCATATGATTGATCCTAGAGGTATAATTCTTGAATTCTAATGTAAAGAAAGGCGAATGTTAAAGAAAAGAAAAAGATCAAACATTATTTCCATGTTGTTGAATAAGCAAAATTTGAAGTATGATCTGCATCAAATGAAGCTTCTTATTACCATTATCTGCAATGTAAAAGAAAAACTCTCTTATATATTACTATCATCTACACACTCGAAAAAAAGAATATGGTTTTACATCATTCCTTCCAACAAAACTTTGTGATCAGAACTTCTTTTGCACAGGAATTGGAGGTCTATTATTGTTTAAGAAGCTGCCTCTTCCAGCAGGAAATGACATAGATGGAAGACAGCCTTTTGAGACCTTTGACATGGTATGCGTAGGAAGAGTGTAGGGTTTGTATGCTTCTAAGCCTTTTGCACAGCTCTTGGACCCCTTCATTTTCCTTGTGTAGGGAGTTTCCTTCTTGGTAAGGTCTTCAATACTCGTGACTCTTGATAGAGATGTGAAAGACTGAGACTTGCCTTCATAGTACTTGGAAAGTCCTCTTCTGCAAAAAACATCAGAAACTCTTTTTCAGTCTGCAGAAACAGCAAGAGACAGGAAGCTAGGATCATGAAACTTTGTTCCCCAAAACGAAGTCTAGTCTAGATTCTGTCCTTTTCTTTTTCTTTTTTCTTCTTTTTTTGGTCCATCAACTCTTATAGATGGTAATCCCAAAAGCTCTTAGAAGCATCATACAAAAATGTTTAAGATATGATGAAATAAGGCTACAAAACTCAGAAGAAGATTAACTCTCTTACAAAGTAGGTTATCTATAGCAGTAACTTACTTGATGGGTAGATTGGACATGAGCTCAGACAATTCATACAAGGGACCATTAGAATTTGATGAAGAACATAAACTTGATGATGATGATGATGATGCGTCATCTATCGTGTCTGAAGAAGAGGTTGAACCTAAGCTAGTAGTTGAACTGTCAGAAGATGGTCCGTTATAG
>JAOQMR010000005.1:3325600-3337358 GCA_027563865.1 Erythroxylum pelleterianum
GGTAAAAGGGTTGGATCCCAATTCGAAATTAACAGATACAAACTTAAATAAGTTTTTTTTAATACTATCGTTTTTTTAATACTGTCCTTTTTTGTTACTTCACAATGTCAGATTGTGTTAGCTTGACACGCACCATAAGGAGAATAGGGATTTTAGTAGGTATTATTCTATTCTTCTTTTGAAACGTGACACTTTCTCCTAGCCCTGTCAATAGGAAAGATGCTCACAATTTAAGATACAATAAATAATTTGTTTCATTTTTAATTAGGTCTTGTTATAGCTTCTTCAAAAATTACTCTTTCTTAAAAGCTCAACATATGTTCTAATTACCTGCTTATGCATTTATGACGCAAGACTTCACTAATTAAGTTGTTTAATTTAAGTGCAAAAATATGACTGAATTTATCCTATTTATTTTTCAAGATATAGCGGAAGATCTTTAGCTTATTCTAAAATTTTTTAAGGTCGGTCTCATGACATTCAAGTTGAAAGAGATAAATTAAACAAATAAGTCAGACGTGGGAAGTTAAAAACTGAATTAGATCTAATCTTAGACGATTTCATCCACTAGATAGACTAGGAAATTCTATTTATATTCAACCTAATTTATGTTAAACTAATTCAAATATCAAAATTTTAGATAATTAATTAAAAATTAAAAATTAAACATTAAAAAACCTTTTTAAAAAGTCTATAACTTTTTAATTTATTATCCTGAAAATTATTAGTACATAACAGGACGAAAGTGACACTAGATAAGCTCTTGTGGATATTAGGACACTAAAACATTTTTGAACATATATTACTATCTAGCACTAGGAAGACTCAAATCTTGTTGATCCAACAACATTGTCATGCTTCTATCCTCTTCTGAGGTCATCTCTAAAGACAGAGATTCCTTCAGCTCAACGAGTACATAGCTCATGTCAGGTCTTTGTGTTGCATTTGGTGCAACGCAGGATATCACTATCTCCATCGATTTTCACGCAGAATTGAGGTTGACTTCACCTTGTAATTTTGGATCAACTATTCTCTTGATATCGCCTCTTTTTATTAAAGAATGAGTCCACTGAATTATATGACAATGGTACTCTTCTACTGGAATTATTATTGGTTGCCCGGTTATTAGCTCAAATAAAACGACCCCAAAACTATATGTATCAGTTTTCTTGTTGAAAATTCCTGATGCATGGCACCTTTATGGAGATAAAAATGACAAGTTACAACCACTAAGATTTTATTTGATGAGGAGGTTTTTAAGGAAGCAAATCATTTACACTTACGATGGATCAAGATACCCTAAAGTGCCAGCAGGTTGAGTAGTGACATGAGTGTCCTTGAGTGTTGTGAGTGCCCTAGACAGGCCAAAATCAGATAATTTGGCTTGCAGATCTCTAGTTAATAAGATGTTGGAAGACTTAAAATCTCTGTGAATTATTGGTGGCTTGCATCCATTGTGTAGATACTCCAACCCTGCAACTTTAATTAGAGATATTAGCTACACTTCTAACATAATTACATGAAATATGTGAAAGAATTATTTATGACAGAGCTTGACCATGTGCCGCATCTATTGCAATTTGAAGTCTCTTTTTCCAACTTATAACATTTGCTCTTGAATCTACAAAACATAAAATAGTATTCTTTCTCTCAAGAAAATTAAACTTGACAATCAGTTTAATATAAATGGAAAGTTGGCCAATGAGGAAAGATAATTAACTTAGTTTATAGTTAATTACCAGATAAATGTTGTTGTAAATTCCCATTTTTCATATAATCATACACAAGCGCTATAATTTCCTCCTCGTTACAGTAACCACGCAGAGAGACCAAGCTTCTGTGATGAACAACTAGTAAGACCTCAACCTGTATGTTCAAGAATTGTCATGGTTAATGAAAATTACTTATGCATATGTCTCCCATGTAAGCTTGACAACAATTCAAGAAAATTGTTTTTCTTTTCTTTATATCTAACCTTTGCTAAAAATTCTTTATATCCTTGCTTGGAAGATGCAGACAATAACTTAACTGCAACTTGAGTGCCATCGTTTAGGTTGCCGAGATAAACTTTTCCAAATCCTCCTTCTCCAATTTCATCTCGGAAATTATTAGTAATGCTCATAATTTCAGAGTATGTAAATGAATGATTCTTTGATTTCAGTACCTTTTTGCATTTGATGACTAGAGAGAAGATGAAAATGATTTACTATTCCAACTTATACAAAACAATAAAAACCATAATGAGATATAGTCTACTCAGAAAATCTACAAACAAAAGAAAGCAATTTACCTCTGTGTTTTTTCATTATCCATATAATAATCATGATGCTTAACAAGATAAACGCCAGGATTGAAACCATAGATACAACAATTGGAAGGATTAGGCTTTTCTTCGATTTCTCACAGGGCGCAGTTAGACATAGTTTTGGATTACCAATATTAAAGCTGGAATTTAATCAAAGAAGCATCAAAATCGCAATCTATCTTTTATGGTAAATGAAAATATAGAAAATGCTGAAAAGTATCAAACTTTAATTGCAGTAGACCAATCTTAGCTTTTTCAACAAGAACCTGAGGAATTACGCCAGAGAGCTTATTCCCATTTAAATTTCTGCAATGAATGCAAACAAAAATAATCAATTATACATGCGATGAATAAACTCTTATGGAAGTATAAAGCTTATTCCCATTTAAATTTATGCAATGAATGCAAACAAAAAAATGTCAATTATACATGTGATGAATAAACTCTTATGGAAGTATAAAATCTTATCAACTTACAGCACTTTTAGATTTGGAAGTTGTCCTAAAAACTCAGGCACTGTTCCAGTGAGTTCATTGAATGACAAATCCCTAGAACAAAATGAACTGATTAGTAGACATAAGTCATAGAATCTCATTTTGTGGATTATTATAAGCAGCTGGCACATTCTATAAAATAAATGGTAAGGATCCTTACAAGTTCTGCATTGCTCTGAGATTCGAAAACACTGAAGCTATATCTCCTCTCAAGCTACTTGAACTGAGGTTCCTGTACACAATTAAGATGAACTAAATAAATAATTAAAATATCTCTACTTGTCGGGCAGACATTTCCAAAACTAAAACATGCATGCTTGGTGGTATTAAGAAATCTCTTCTTCAAAATGCTTAAAACATAATTCAATTTCTCTACAACCAAACATTACTTGTTCAAGAGGAACGTAAACTCACAAGGAGATTATTTTTGAAAGTTCAATACTGTCATCATTACTGCTGCAGTTCAAACCGGTCCATATGTACTCTGAAGGCAAACATGGATCTCCTTGCCAGTCTCTTTTATTAATCTTGTAGATATGTTTTATTTCCGTCATAGCATCAACTGCGACATTGTAGCACATGAAAACATAAGAAACTTCGGAATTCTCGAACTTAATTTTCCAAGCTATCAACAGTGACATCGTAACACAAAACTTCATTTTGTATGCTAGTACCTATTTATTAATGGTAGCATTTGCAATTCTGTCAAAAGAAAAACAGGCTTTATGTTTGGAATAAGGCTCAAAGTAAAGGAAGAATAAAACAGAAGAGCAAGTTTGGCAACAACTTGTATTTTTTCCTTATAAATTAGACACGTGTACACAAGAGAGAGTATATTATATCATACATCGGATCACTCTTTTGAGCAAGTAAATAAGCAATAATAAAATATATTTTTTGGTTGTTTTAATAGCACAAGAAGTTCAACTAGCTTCACTAATACGTAATCAAATTCCAAAATTTTAATTCTAATAACTACATGATTATCATCTAAATAAATTACAAATCAATTAAATTAATTTATTCAAACTTAATATCTCCCAAATTTAATTTAATTTTTTCCTTATTGTAATAATGGCACCAAACATCATTATTATCATAATTCATCAACTTGAACATGGCCGAAAATAAGACTGTATCATATGACGGGTTCCTCTATAAACACATTGAAGTGAAGAATTACAAGACTTGTCATAATCAATGTTAAGTTATGATTGAATTGGTAAATGAACAAGTCATATATACAACTTTACTATCTAAAATTTATAATGAATTATAATTGTGTAGACTTATTTTATATATAAAAGATTATGCAATCCTTAAATCAATGGTTGATTACTAGAATAATATTATTTGCTCTTATTTCTTGAAGAAGTAGGATATCTAATTAGTCAAACTTTTTTAAAAAATATTTTAGTTGATTATTATTTGTTTGTTTTTTTGTTCAAATCTATCATCGATGCATATTTATTATTTTTTATAAATTTCTAGGATTTCAAATTTCAACTATTATTATTGATATTGTTGTATTTTTTAAAGAAGATTTCTCCTCAAACTCACATTTTTTGAAGACCTCTTTTATTCTTCATAACCTTTTGTATAGTTTCATTTTAGGATACGCTTTCTCGATAAGTCATCTTTTTGCTAATTTGTGAACCCAAAAAGGACAATATTAAAAACAATATTTTCCACAAATTTTGTTGTCTTAAACTTGAAGAACAAGTTCAATGAAGCTTTCTTTTCAATAGTGTCTTTTCTTTTTTTATTCTAAGGTCTAAATGAGGGACTTTGATATCACTTTATTAATTGTAAAAGAAGAGGATATATTAAAAGCAGCCTTTTCCACAAATTTCTTGTCTTAAACTCGAAGAATGTGTACAATGAAGCTTTTTTTTCGATAGTGTCTTTTTTTAATTCTAAGATCTAAATGAGGGACTTTGATATCACTTTATTAATTGTAAAAGGGATTTGTCTGATATCACTTTGATATCAGATATGAAAAGACACAAGACTAATAGGTTTATAATTTTTCCAAAAAAATCCTACATTTATAATATTACTCGACTCTATATAAAATACTACAAGAAAAATTATGTTTATACTTTTAATATTAAAAAACTCTTATCATACTAACATATTTACATATAATTAAATATATTTAATTTCTAAATTTAAAAAGACATAAATCATAATTATTTCTATAGCAAAGTTAATTTTATCGCACTCATCTTTATTTGTAATATTTATGTTTACTATTTCTAACAAAAAAAAGAGTATCTCATAAATAAATAAAAAAATGTAAAGTTGTAAACATAGTGACTTACCATCCGCTTGGTTTGTGGTTGGACTTGATAAGTTGAGTTCTTGGAAAATCTCAAAAGCGTTGAGGATTGGTGGGAGAGTAGAATCCTCTGTTGCGTTGATAGAAAAATTAACCACTCCTAGGGATTTGTTGGAACGAATGGTGAGGAGTTTTGAGTTGTCAAGTGTAAAAGCCCCATAATCGTCTCCGTTTATCGTAATTGTGAACTTTCTTCGTTGTCCTGGCAAAATCTCCTCAATTTCAAAAAAGTACAAGTTAACGTATAAATTATGCCAGGCCCTATCATCTTTGTAGTTATTATCATGTCTGGAGTTATAACTCAACGAACTCTGATTAGTCTCTGCCACAGCTGCAGTTCTCAACACCTCTACTGGCAATTTATTGTTATCATTGTCCTCTTGCATGGTAATATTCAGCGTCGAAGCCCTCACCTTCCAAGTAAAGTCTGAATCCGTGGCCCACCACCAGCGATCGTAGGGATCATCCTTGTACCTACAAGAGAAAATATTCGATTGTTTCACGGGCAATTATATAAAAGCTCGATTTCTGTGTGGTTGTTGGATTACCTATAAGAATTTTACATAAAACTATTAAAAACATATCAAGTAAACTTGAATTTTCAATTTTTATTACCATACCTGATTTCGTAGTCGGAAAGATAGCCAACATATCTCGAAAGAGTTCCCAACGTCGAAAAAGATTGACCTACGTAGATAGAACTGTTTACTAGCCGTAGTTCCAGTGATGAAATGAAAGGTACTCCCCCATTTCCAGTGTTTATCAGACACACGTCAATCGTATCACTTGAAGAGAAATGCAAAATCTCATACTGCTTCCATGAATCTGAATCTTTAAATTCAACTTTTTCCCAAAAGGTAACTCCAAGATGAAGATCGAAAGTTGGGGTTTGGTTCTTGCCGTCGTAGTTTCCATACAAGAAGGAAGCTCTGATGAAGTAGTAGTTATCTCTGCCCTGCTCAGGTTTCAGGGTATAACAATTCCTTGTTCCATCCTCAAAGCTTCTTAAGTTGCTCAATTGCTTTCCAAAATAAGGATTGAAAGTAATATGTTCTGATTGTATATTTTGATTTTTTCCAGTACTCACAAATCCTGAATCTGATTTAAAATAGATTCCTATGTTGTTATCAAAATAATCCGCGTCTACTCCACAATCTATGCTTATAAAACCTGAGGATGTTGTTAAAAGAATGTAGATAAGAAAATGATGTAGATATATCATTTTACTCTAGCAAAATTAATTCACTAAATAGAACGGTAACTAGAAATAAAACCTCGACAGGTTGCAATTAAGCCCTGCAGGATTTATGTAAAGCTTACCTGGATTTCCCATGTAGCTCATTTTGGCCATAGCTGAGCTGCCAAAAGTAGCTGAGAGCAGAACAAAGTAGATCCATATTTCTGTAACCAAAACAAGTGTTTTCGCACCGTTCATAATGCTAACTGTTGCCTTTTCCATATTAGTTGAGTTCCGATATATAATGTTGAAATCTTACACAACTTAGAAAATTTGAAGGTTAATCGTCTATATTTCGGGTCAAGTGGCCAACTTCCAAGCAACTTCTGAAAAGAGCGTAGGACCATGCATGGCAACAAAGTCTACACACTTTATGAGAATGATTTTGAACGTTTCCTGCAGGTCAATGGCAAAGTCGAGGTTAAGCCTGTGATCTTGTAGCTACCACTACCAGTCTCCTTCTATTGATAAAATCCTAGCATCCAATCTATTATAAAATTATTTGACTCAAATTATAGAAAGAGTTATTGTAAAAAACTAAGACATTTAAGAAGAAAAGACGTAAACGTAAATATCTGGTTGCGATATGATGGGGCTCCTCTTCTTCTCTCTAACCTCGCCAGTTATTATTCTCAAATATCTGGTTCTATTCGAGACCACTGTAGACAATTGAAGTACATTTTGAAAGGTTCGGGCTTCTGTGGTGTCATACTTAGCCGGACGACACATCAAGGTACGGCACGCTTGATTGGTGTGGCCTGTCTAGACTACACAATTACTCGATGCCATCTATCTTCTAAATTTTGTCCTCATTTCCTCACAAGATAACTCCACGGGCCCTACATAAAGATACGAACTCTAAAGTTTTGGAAGTTTATTGGTTATAAGTTATTCATCAACTACAAAGGCATAAACTAGCAAGTAGCAAGAGTATAACCCCATCCGAGTGTCCAATGAAAGAGATCAAGTAGAGAGCCTTAATTTCATTTAAGAGCTGTAATTACCTCCTAACAATCACAGAGAATTTTCAAATAAAATGCAGAAATTTTAGCAAATCTTGCTCACGTAGGGCTGTTGCTCGACTGATCTCTAACAGTCCATTCAATAATTGGAGACTCTATATTGGTTTCACATTTCAAACCATGGACGTGTGAGACTCTTTGCCAAGCAGTGTCGCTGTTTCAATTCTCTTCCGGACCGTTCGTCTGTTCTCTTGTGAAGACCCCGCCAGTTAATGTTTTGAATTCGCTAGCTGAGCAATGCAGAATTTTCTTGGCTTCGAAAATTCTTGCAAAATTTTCAAAGCCAAGAAAAGTAAATAGAATTTGCTACAAGTCACTATAAAAAATAAAAATAATTTAAAATAAGTAAAACTAGGGATCGAGGTCTACATCATCTCTTTTTTTAAAAATTATTTTTTATGACACTAATGTACTTCTTCTCACATTAGAATGTAAGGTCGAAATGTAGGCTAGTTATCATTGAGTATACTGGCAAAATGAAAAGGAAGTTAAGAACTTACACGGCTGATGTATCATGTTTATGAACTTGCGATCAACAAATGCGCCACTAGTGAATTTACGAGTACTTTTTCCTGGTCCAAAATGTTAAGTACTGCGTCAAATTTGATTTCTAATCAGGCGAAGTTCTTTTAATTATTATTTATCAAAAAAAGTTCTTTTAATTATTTATAACCAAATTTCAGTAAAGTTTAAGGTTGGTGATAGTATAATTGTATAATTATTGACAATTAACTGTGAAAAGGTTGATTAGAATTGAAAACCTAATCAACCTTATCTTTGAAAGATTCTCAGATAAGTCCAACTAAATCAAATTTATTACTCTTAGGTATTTTTATCTTTTGCGATTTGTTTCACTTTATTGGAACAATTTCCTAAGTCAACTAGAAAATTTGTTTTGTCAAATTAATCCAATTGAATCACTCTGGATCACTTGTATTATAGCATTAAGGCATTTGTTTCACTTTAAACACATAATTATTCCACTTATTTAAAACAGGTGTACACTAATAACTATCCTTTTTTTTCTAAGTGATTTATCTCACATTAAAAAAAAAACATTTGTCTTATCTCAAACACGTATTTGGTTCACATAATTAAATATTTGTGCTTGGGCTGAGTTTTTTCACTTTACCAGAATAATTGTCTCACCTTAAAAATAAAATTGTTTCATCTAATTATATCAATTGTTTCACTTTTGAATGTTTCTTTTTTTTTATTTGAATTGCTCATTCATTAACTTAATCACCTTAAAAGTATATAAAAAAACAGTGGAAGAAAGAGAAAGAAAGAAAGTAAGAGATAGTTTTTAAAAATTACGTAACAAAGAAAAAAATAAAGAAAAAGAGAAAAATGTAAAAGAAAGTTATTAGTAATAAAAAGAGAGAAAAATAAAAAAATTGAAAATTAAAAAACATTGCCAGCAGCATCAAGAATAATAGGAAAGCACTCAATGTCTCCATTTAGTTAAAATTGGTTATACAGAGTAATCAAATAAAGTGCTTTCCCACTATTTAAAATAGATAATGCTGGCCTTTTTCATATCAGTTGAGTTCTGATTTAAAGGTTTGAACCTTTCACAACACTGAATTTAAGCTCAGATGTGCGACTAAACAAAAAAGAATCGGTGTTAAATTGGGTTCGTTTCAAAGACTTGTTTTCCAAACCTGTCAAAACCAAACTGTTGGCAAATTTAATGACAAGTTTATGCTGATGGTTAGTGACATGTAACCTCTTAATTGATTGTGGTGATAAGAATTTTAAATGATAATAACCTAGTCCTTTTAATAAGATTATTTTAATATATTTTATTTTATTTCTTTACTTACTTTTATATTTTTATTTATTTTTATGCATTTTATTTATTTATGCATTTAATTATTATTTTTAAAATTCTTTTTAAAATTTATCGAGAAATAACTTTTCTACTGAGTAAGATAAAGATGTGCAGCTTTAAACTTCTCTGCGTCTTGCATTCAATGAAATTCGTATTGAAACTTATTATTATTCTTATTAATTTATCGATTGCAACAATAAAGGTGGGGCAGTTGTAGACTTGATTTCAGACGTTAACCTAGAAACTTTATTTATTTTGGTTTAGACTAATGTTTAGTTAAAGAGCCATTAAAATAATCATCTTTATAAAGAAGTTTATAAATATAAATTAAATTATTTTTATATGCCATTAATGTAAAGGATATAACTACAAAAACCCATTTAAAAAGATAAAGATGCGATTGTTGTATAGTATAGAACTTTCAAGAGGTGACTCATGTAACGAAGCTAGCATTTTAGTAATGAGAGGATTACAATTTAACTTAATCTTGTCTAAATAAAAAAACGCGTTAAAATCTATAAACATCATTTAAATTAAAATCGTTATTTGACTCTAAATTGCTAAATAATTTATTTAAAATATATAATTTATATATTATTACATGCAAACAATAATTAATAGTTGTGAGTTTCAGTTATATTAAAAGAATATTTAGTATATTATGTCTTACTTTGCTTTGCGTGACCTTATCTACCAAAGAGTTATTAAGGACTTTTTTTTTTTTTGTATTTGAAGGGAAGAAAATTGGGCCTAGATGGCCTAGGGGGTACCACCCCCAGACATGTCCTCTAAGAGAAAAGTAAGACATTCCGAAGGAGGAAACTGTAAAAAGGTAAAGCCGAAAGCGAATGACGCCGCATAGAAAGCCAATCAATCCGCACATCGATTGCCTTCACGAAAAATATGTCGAACGCTAACCGTTTAAGATCGTGTTAATAAAACCCGAATAGCTTGAACAAGCGAAGTATGAGACCCCGGATTGGAGGGGGAGAGAATATTGATAACTTCCAAGAATCGACCTCCAATTCAAGTAGTCGATAGCCCATATCCCATTCAGCATCCAGGGGGAACAGAAACCAACTCTTTCCCATATTAAAAAGTTAATACCATCCCTTTGCGATCAACTTCATACTCAATTAGGGTGAGTACAAAGGGATTTGAGAATGCCTAAAAATTTAATGATTTAGATGAACTAAATTTATCACCTAATCTTCTTTGTTTATTGTCACGTCTTAGCTTAAACTTTGTGTTGTAAAAGGATTTCGAACATTTATGACAGAACTCACCTGATATGAAAAAGGCCAGCAGCAGTAACATAAATAATAGGAAAGCACTTCATTTTGTTAAAGATTAGTTGCAGGATATAAACCAACACAAAATATAATCAAATGGAGTGCTTTCCTGATATTCATGATGTTGTTGGCTTTTTCCAGATCAGCTGAGTTCTCATATAAAGGTTCAAACTTCTGGTGGGAAAACGAGCTGCAATTTGGCTCATATTTCGATATCTGTCATCGACGCTAAGCCAATCAATAGTACCACGTCTATATTTCTGGTCACGGAGTCAGCTTCCATGCAACTTCTGAAAAGAGTGTAGGACCATGCATGCCAGCGATGTCTATACTCTGATGACAATGTTTTTGAACGTTTCCAGGTCAATGGCAAAGTCAAGTTTGAGCCTGCATGCTTCCAGCCATCCAATTCCGTTCCGTTCACGAAATCGTAGTAACCTTCATTATTGCAATATTTCATTTCTACTATTTTAAAAGTCTAAGAAGAAATGTAAGAAGAAAGACGTGTAAGTAATTAACGTAAGCTCCTATAAAAATTGTGGACCTAAGAAAAGTGAATAGAAGAAAGGTCACAAGTCATCTAACTTTGTCCTATGCTTTTAATTAGATTCCTGGAACAACCCCATAAGTCCAACGACTTGAAGGTAAAACGCCTAGACTCCGCCGATATACAAGAAATCTGGTAGCCCAGCAAGAACGTTTGCAGGTCTATGGTTGAAGTCTGCACTTGTCGCCATCCTGCAAACGTCTGGTGGGAAAATGAGCTGCAATTTGGCTCATATCTTTCATCGACGCTAAGCCAATCAATAGTACGGCGTTAGCGTGGAGTTCACTCTCATAGTCTAGTAGTTATCAGAAATTCAGGATTCAGGAATAAAGAAGCTGATAGACGATTTTTCATAATACTAATGTAATTCTTTTCACATTAGAATGTTATCTCTCTCTCTCTCTCTCTCTTTGTAATTTGTGTAAGTTGTCTCATTTCAGTAACACAATTTTTCTTAAGAATACAGTTACTTTACCTAATTATATTACTCTTAAATATTTGCATTTCGCTCAAAGTTTCACTAAATTACAATAGTTACATCACTCTTAATCTTTTTTTGTTGTAATTTGGCTGCTTTTATTTTACTAAAGCATTTGCCTCACCTGAAAGCACTACAACAAAAATACAGATTTCGCGTCGTCTATGTATCAGACGTCACGAAATGTATAAGGCTTTCGCGACGTCCT
>JAOQMR010000005.1:3352698-3363539 GCA_027563865.1 Erythroxylum pelleterianum
ATTCTCCTCCTTCATCGATTTTCTTCTTCTCTTTTCTCTTATCAAACCTTCCTTAAATTTCTTCATACACTTAACTTACTTGCTTGCCTACCATGAAGACCACTCTCTTCATCTGAACAGTAACAAGCCAACCAGAAGCATACCAAACAAAGGCAACAAGAAATGAAAACAACAACACACTATGGTCTCCCCCTTTGAGACAATATATGACAAAAAAAACGTAAGAAGAAAGCTGTTCAGCTGAAGAAATCCAGGGTACAAGCAATATGGAACTAGCAAAAACTAAACTTATCTTCCAAATTTCATAACAAGGAGTGACTGTCAGTTGAAATATCTCTCAAACACAAATAGAAGAGCCTGGCACTAGTTCAGAACACACATTATAAACCCAGTATAATTAACTCAATTTACAATAGAACAATTACCAAAAACCTGCCAAAAGAAATCATGCGTAAGCAAGCATAGATGAAAAATGAAATTGCCAAGTACCAAAGATTACCAATTTCAGCTTTGATTCAAAAAATTCGCTCTTATTGTTGGTTTCTTTTGTTCGACTTCAGCACATTTTGAGCACTTTTTAGGCTTGTCTGTGATGTCATCATCATTTCGGCGCAAGGGTGAATAATTTTGATACCTGCATCGGGCTACTCGGAGTCACAAGTTCAAATGGCTACTAGCTCTACTCTTTATCCATTACCGGACAGCGGATTAAGAATTTGATTTTGTGCTCTTTTTTTATTTGATGTAGACTTTAAGAACTTGGCAAAAACATTAAGCACACAACTCGCATGTAAAGAAACAATGGCAGATTCGTGGTAAGTGCGCCAGTCATGAATTGACCATGTCAGCATACAACTAATTATTCAAAATCCATTAAACAGGCTCATTTCACTTGTATTCAAGAAATTCTCAAAGAAGGTCATTCAATATTATGAGCAAAAGAAAATATATTCGATTAAAGCTAGTAAAATATTGCAAGACTCGGACTCTTTAATTGAAGCAACTCAATTCTCAACAACAACAGATAACATGAGGAAATCCAATCGAAAGACTAGAAGTGTAGAAAGTATTATTTAAAAGGAAAGAAGGTGTGCGGAATTCAACAGAAATCATCGGCAACCAGGAACAAAACAAAAGAAATTAAGAACCAGGAGATTAAAGGACACGGTGCTTCAATTTGCGGACAGCCTCGGTAAGAGCTTGGAGACCACCTTCAATGTTCTCCAACTCAGAGATAAAAGCAGCATTGGGAATAGAGGTGGTAGGGCCGGAAGCAGCCGAAGGATCCGAAACAACATAAGGCAAGTCTGCCACCTGTGGTTGCCCAAATATCCGCGACGAAATATTCATAATAGGAACCGCCTCCAAGATGCTTGATTCCAGCCTAGGCACTCCATTAGCATACAGAAATTGTGAGATTAAACATGGAAAATATAAGAGAGTGAGGCTTACTCTCAACCGATAGCATCGAATCCATAATGAATCGGCCCAGATTAAATTGGACACCCGTGCCAATGGCATAAAGAAGCTTGGCTTGAGCCAGATAAATAGTCACCACATGAGTGGTCGGCATCCAGTTGGTGATCATTAATTTGAACAGAACAAAATACTTCTGGGTGAGCATGGAGGAGCGAAACACAGAAGTCTTCGGCCAAGCAGTGAGCTTCCCACCAGTTAAAATCAGAGCTAGTTGGTCTGTAGTAATCTCCCAATCATCATCATAAAAAGATTCCCCAATTACAATCTCAAATCTCAGAAACAAATTCAACCGGCGAGCATCAAATCTAATAACTCTTCCCCTCACATAAACAACACCAAACATAGCTGCATTTGCATTCAAATATCACCAGACAAGTTTGAGTAGAATTCCTTTACCAGTTCAATGTCATAGTGCTGAGGAAACAAGGAGGCATGAAGCAGGGACCGCTCGCTAAGAAGAGTATGTAGACCATGCTCTCGAAATTTATCCAAGTTAATTGAACGGTCCATGACAACTCCAATATCTGACAATGATCGTCATTTGTCCTTTGCAGCGGAAGTATAAAACTTAAAGGAAAAGGCTTTATCAACAGGCAATCGAGCACCCGGATGACATCTAGGTGGACGAACTGTTTTGGTGCACATCATATTGTACCGCTTTCGAGGTGCTAGAGGAGGAGCCGGTTGTGGAGTCGAAATCGATGACAGAGGAGCATCAGAATCTGAAGAGGAGTCTGCAATCAATTCTTCAATTACTCGATCAACATCAGAATCATGCTGATCAGGAACATCCGGAACATCAATAGGAGCTGTAGAAGAGAATCCAGCTTCTACAAAACTTCTGCCAGAACCGGGAAGAAACTGCAATCAACTAGAGCGTCGCATAGGAGCTGCGCCCTTTTTCTCCGAAGATGAACGTATCACCTGTTCTTTATTCTTTCCCGTACTATAACTGTCAAGAATCAGAAACAACCCAGTCGAAACACGCAGCCCTCAAATATATTTGGGCAACCACGGGTGGCGGACTTGCCTTATGTTGTTTCGGATCCTTCGGCTGCTTCCGGTCCTACCACCTCTATTCCCAATGCTGCTTGTATCGCCGAGTTGGAGCGCATTGAAGGTGGTCTCCAAGCTCTTACCGAGGCTGTCCGCAAATTGAAGCACCGTGTCCTTCAATCTCTTGGTTCTTAATTTCTTTTGTTTGTTCCTGGTTGCCGATGATTTCTGTTGAATTCCGCACACCTTCTTTCCTTTTAAATAATACTTTCTGCACTTCTAGTCTTTCGATTGGATTTCCTCATGTTATCTGTTGTTGTTGAGAATTGAGTTGCTTCAATTAAAGAGCCTGAGTCTTGCAATATTTTACTAGTTTTAACCGAATATATTTTCTTTTGCTTATAATATTGAATGACCTTCTTTGAGAATCTCTTGAATACAAGTGAAATGAGCCTGTTTAATGGATTTTGAATAATTAGTTGTATGCTGACATGGTCAATTCATGACTGGCGCACTTACCACGAATCTGTCATTGTTTCTTTGCATGTGAGTTGTGTGCTTAATGTTTTTGCCAAGTTCTTAAAGTCTACATAAAAAAATATAGCACAAAATCAAATTCTTACTCCGCTGTCCTGTAATGGATAAAGAGTAGAGCTAGTAGCCATCTGAGCTTGTGACTCCGAGTAGCCAGATGCGGGTATCACAATTATTCGCCCTTGCGCCGAAAGGATGATGACATCTCAGACAAGCCTAAAAAGTGCTCAAAATGTGCTGAAGTCGAATAAAAGAAACCATTAATAAGAGCAAATTTTGTGAATCAAAGCTGAAATTGGTAATCTTTGGTACTTGGCAATTTCATTTTTCATCTATGCTTGCTTGCGCATAATTTCTTTTGACAAGTTTTTGGTAATTGTTCTGTTGTGAATTGAGTTAATTATACTGGGTTTACAATGTGTGTTCTGAACTAGTGTCAGGCTCTTCTATTTGTGTTTGAGAGGTATTTTAACTGGCAGTCACTCCTTGTTATGAAATTTGGAAGATAAGTTTAGTTTCTGCTAGTTCCATATTGCTTGTACCCTGGATTTCTTCAGCTGAACAGCTTTCTTTTTATGTTTTCTTGTTGCCTTTGTTTGGTATGCTTCTGGTTGGCTTGTTACTGTTCAGATGTTACTGGTTGTGTTTGGATTTGTGACTTGAGGGGGAGCATCTGTTTTGCTCTGTCAATGTCCAATTACTGGTTTTGATGTTGAGGCAAGAATGCCAAAAAAAGGGGGAGATTGTTAGGATTTATTTTTGAATATATCCTAGTTTTTATTTTTTGGTATTTTAATTGGACATGGTAATTTTCCGAATAACATTAGTTGATGTGCTTAAATTGGTAATCGGATTAGACTTGGAAGTAAATTCTCAATTGGCTTGATTTTCCGATGTTGATATTATCCTTATTTGAAAAAGGAATCTTAAAAAGGAAATTGAAAGATTGCGTGAATATTGTGGATTTTGAATAGATTACTTCTATGGCAGGTTCTCGAGACTTGATTTTTGCGCAGGTTTTGGCTAGGTTTTTTGTGGGGGATATTGCTTGTGGGTTGCTGCGTTGTTGTTGGTAATTAATTTCCAGATTGAGCTGTCTTTTGTGAAGCACTTTTGTTACAGCAGTATAGCCCCATCAGTCTGATTTTCCAGCAAGCATTCAAAGGGTGATGTGTAGACGAAGTTGTTGCTGGATGATTTAAGTCAATTGATGTTTGCAGCATAAAGCATATATATTTCGGTGGTGCTGCTACTTGACTATTTTTGGTGACTAATTTTAGAATTGGAATCGTTGTCTTCCTAATTTTATTTGCCTTTGTTTTTGAAATAGAAAGAGTTTAAAAAATCCTCTGACGAGGTTAACACGAGTCGATCGTGTTATTGGGCGTGAAAGACTTTCACGGGTAGTTAGGTTGTGGGTTAGTTACATATATTGAGTCATACGGGGTTGGTCAATCTTTGTAATTTTTTAGAACTACAGTGGAAGAAATTAATCTGGATGAGGGCCCCGCAGACGTAGGCAAGTTGGCCGAACTGCGTTACCAAACGTCGGTGTTTTATTTTCTGGTGTTTTGCTTTTGCGATTGTTAATTTTTTTCTCGTCCCGGAAAGTTTATTTTGGATAGTCTGCGAAGTTATTGATAAATCAGTTATTTCACACCGGATAATATGAAAGTTAATGTTGCTATTCTGTATTTGGATGAGAAGGCACAAGAATGGTACGGGCTGTTCAGTCGGAACTGTCCTAGCATGGAAGTGATAGAGTGGCAGGAGTTCACTAGGGCCCTGAAGCAGCGCTTTGATGCCGAGATGTTTGATGATCCAGTCGGAGACTTTAAGGAATTGAAACAACTAGGCACTGTCTTGGAGTACTGCGCTCAGTTTGATCATTGCTCGAATCGATTTGCTTTGACAGAGGAGTACTTGGTGCCCTTCTTTGTGAAGGGTCTCAAGCCTGAAATAGGCGTAGCAATGAAACTTCATAAGCCTCAATCACTCCACCAGGCGTACAGCTTGGCTCGGAAACAAGAGGCCATCCTCACGACGACAGGACATCCCATGGTGAATCGTTCCCAGCCTTATAGGACTGTCCCTCCATGCCTGTTCGCAGTGGTACTAACTTGGACGGACTGTTACCAATGCCAGCGCCAGTGTTTCGTTCACCAGTGGGGAGAGCACCGTCTAGGGCAATGAGCAGCAGGGATTTCGATGACAAGAGGGCAAGAGGCTTATGTTTCTAGTGCGATGAAAAATACACCATTGGACACAAGTGTAGTAGACGGCAGTTGAAATATTTTTGGGTTGCGGAGGAGCCAGACGATGACAAGGGGGTCGAAGGAGAAGGTGATGCTGCACCGGCAAATGACGAAGTGGTGGAGGAGGCTCCGACGATCTCGCTGCAGGCAATGACAAGTTTTTTTGGGGAATCGGAGTTTAAGCAAATGCGGCTTATTGGTATCCATCAACGTAGACAGATTCACATTTTAATTGACAATGGAAGTACTCACAATTTCGTTGATGTAGCGGTGATCAAGAAGGGGTCCTATGAGCTCTAAGATATACCTCCAGTCACCATCACGGTGGGCGGCGGCTTACAGCTGCAGTGTACACAATGTTGCCGCAACTTTGAGTGGACAATGCAAGGAGTGCCCTTTTGCATGGAAGCGCTGGTGCTCACGTTGGGCGGTTGTGATGTGGTACTGGGGGTCCAGTGGTTGGTGGGATTGGAAGATGTTTTTTGTAACTTTCGCACCCGCACGATGACGTTCTCGTGGAACGAACGGACAGTCACGCTCTGAGGGGGACCAGACGGCAGGTCTCGGATTATATCAGGCAAAGGATTCCGGAAGGCATTGCAAGGGGAGGTGGAGGGTCAGCTACTAATGATTCACTTATCGACCCCTCTTGAATACCAGTTTCAACAGATGCGGTTGACAGCGGAGCAGGGGAGCGCATTTGATGAACTCAACATAATTCTCGCTAGCTTCGCTGAGGTGTTCCAGGAACCAACGATGCTGCCTTCGGATCGTCCCTTTAATCACCAGATTGTGCTTCAGGAGGGGGTCGATACCATTAATGTCCGTCCTTACCGCTATTCGGGGGCACAGAAGGACATCATTGAGCAAGAAGTGAAGAAACTAATCCAGCAGGGGTTCATCCGCCATAGCTATAGTCAGTACGCTTCGCCGGTGGTTTTGGTGAAGAAGAAGGACAACTCATGGAGAATGTGCGTCGATTATAGAGAATTGAACCGATTCACCATTAAGGGCAAATTTTCGATTCCATTGATCGAAGAATTACTAGATGAGTTACATGGAGCTGGCTGGTTCTCGAAGCTGGATCTACGTTCGGGCTATCACCAAATCCGGATGAGACCCGACGATATATCCAAGACTGCGTTTAAAACGCACGAAGGGCATTACGAGTTCTTGGTAATGCCCTTCGGTCTGACGAACGCCCCATCGACGTTTCAACGGTTGATGAACAAATTATTCAAGCCCTATTTGCGTCGATTTATTCTCGTCTTCTTCGACGACATATTGGTTTACAGTCCCTCACTGGCATCTCACATAGAGCATCTGTCATCCGCCTTGTAAATACTAGTGGATAATCAGCTTTATCTGAATGGAAGTAAATGTGTGTTCGGGGCTCGTCAGGTGGATTATTTGGGGTATACCATATTGGAAGCAGGGGTGGCAACGGATCTGCGTAAGGTTCACACGATTATAGAGTGGCCAGTTCCGCAAGGTACAAAGGAGCTGCGGGGTTTCCTGGGAATAACGGGTTATTATCGACATTTCATTAAAAACTATGGAACATTGGTGAAACCATTGACGGAGATGTTAACGAAGGAGCATGTGTTGAATTGGAATTGGTCCCGAGAGGCGCAGAGTGCGTTTGAAACACTGAAGGAAGCCATTACGACGGCTCCGGTGCTGGCGCTGCCGGATTTTTCCAAACATTTGTTGTTGAAGCGGACGCTTGTGGCCAAGGAATTGGGGCTGTCCTTCAACAAGAGGGTCATCCCATAGCTTATCTGAGCAAAGCATTGGCGCAAAGACATTTGGGTTTATCTACGTACGAGAAGGAATTCCTTGTAGTGGTGAAGGCCATCAAACAATGGCATCACTATCTGTCCCCTCGGCCCTTTATTGTTCGGACGGACCATCGTAGTCTCAAGTACTTATTGGAGCAGCGATTGTCCACTCCCTTCCAACAATTGTGCTTGCCGAAGCTGTTGGGTTACAACTTCGAGGTCCAATACCGGAGTGGCAAGGAAAACGCGGCAGCTGACGCTCTCTCTCGGCTTACGAGTGCTGAAATGTTTGCCATGTCCATCTCTCAGGCACACAGTGAGCTACTGGAAGACGTTAAGCGCAGCTGGCAAGAAGATGGGGACATGCGGGAGTTAATTCAACAATTGGAAGAGGGGAAGAGACTGACTAGTGCCTATGAGTGGAAGGACGGATTGCTAAGGTGGAAGGGACAGCTGGTGGTCGGACGCAATTCCCATCTCCGACAACAGATCATTGGTGTTAGCCACGACGATGCCATGGGTGGGCACACGGGAGCAGTAGCTACTACCAAGAAATTGCAAACTATGTTCTTCTAGAAGGGTATGGATAGGGACGTACGCAATTACGTTCAAGAATGCATGGTCTGCCAACGAAACAAATTCGACATTGCCGCATATCTGGGGCTCCTACAACCTTTTCGGGTACCCGCGGGAAGTTGGAAGGAAATCAGTATGTATTTTGTGGAGGGTCTACTGCAATCTAAAGGGAGATCGGTGATGCTGGTGGTTGTTGATCAATTTACCAAGTATGCACACTTTAATTCGCTTAAGCACCCTTACTCTGCTCACGATGTGGCCGAATTATTTCTTAACCAAGTTTTTAAGTTACATGGGATACCGGAAGCTATTATCAGTGATCGGGATCCAGTGTTTTTAAGTAAATTTTGGCAGGAACTGTTAAGGTTGCAGGGGGTCAAGTTGAAGCTGTCAATGACGTACCATCCCCAATCGGACGGTCAGACAGAGGCGGTGAATAAGGTGCTGGAAACCTATCTGCGTTGCTTTTGCAGTGAGACACTGACAAAATGGGGGGAGTAGTTTGCGCTGGCGGAATGGTGGTACAACACAACTTATAAGTCCGCAATCAATTCATCCTCGTTCGAAATTTTGTATGGGTATCCCCCGCCGGTGTACACCACGTATGTCGCTGGAGATTCAAGAGTCATGGAAGTTGACTGAGTTTTACAGAACCGGGAGGCGATGCTGAACCTCACCTGCTTCCACTTACAAAGGGCCCAGAATCGAATGAAACAGTACGCGAATGCTAAGAGGTCTGAGAGGGAGTTCCAAGTAGGGGATCATGTTCTGTTGAAGCTGCAACTGTATAAGCAGTCCTCTCTGCGGCGACATGGTAATCAGAAGCTATCTTTGTTGTATTATGGTCCTTATCGGGTGGTCCAGAAGGTGGGAGCGGTGGCCTATCGTTTGGACCTGCCGGCCCACACAACGATACATCCAGTATTCCATGTGTCGCAGCTCAAGAAGGCCCACACGAATCTACCTCAAACAACGACGGCTTGACTAGACTTTCTCACCGATGTTAAACGAATTCCAATGGCTATACTTGATCGCCGGATGACTAAGAGGAATAACCGGGCTGTGACGCAGTGCCTCATTCAATGGTCGGATGGGGAGCAGGCAAATGCAACATGGGAATATGTCTTCGACCTTCAGCGGCGCTTCCCGGAGATTAACCTGATTGACAAGGATGTAAAGGGGAAGGAGATTGTTACCGTTAATCCAGATAATGACGATTGAGGGAGACGAGTGTGAAGAGGAGGACACCGAGAGCACTGTGGCGTAACGGTTGTAGTGGATGTAGGGAACATATTGTGTACTCATATTGCCGGGAATAGGGAACCATATATTCTGTAGTTCTTTCGTACCAAGGACATGTTTTGTTGGCTGTAGTGACATTATTCCTCTTTTATGTTGATTCTCATTTAGAGATTTTTCTGAATTTCTCGCCTCTCTTTCTGTGTCCCACTCTCTTCCATTACTTTCTTCATTTCCATTTTTTATTACTAACAGAAGCTGAGGAAGAATACGCAAATGCATTTGATTGGCAAGGGCCTATACACCAAAGAGTAATTCTCTGACTTGTTCTTCTCCTCGTAAAGTTCATGTGGTCCTCAGAACTTTTTGAAACTTTGTTTCTCTTCCTTCTTTTCAGGGTAGTTGAAACAGAATATAAATATTTTCTCGTGGCACAAGAAACAAATTGCAATTTTACGATTTTTCCTCTTTTCACCTTCTAGATCTGAGCCTTGAGGATGAGCTACTTGCACTGTCGACATCTTCGGAGGGTATGTTCTGCATATGCACTTGTTTACTTGAGCCAAAAAAACCCCAGTTCAGGTTACTTTCATGGTGACAATAGCTTCCTTCCAGGCTCTTGGTAACGTTTGCCTGCATATATAAAAGTCATCAATATAACGATTCCACATTAGATACACTCCAGGAGAGGCATATATTCCCAGTATTTTCCTCAGTGTATAAGAGGACACTGTACAAAGCATAAAAATAGGAACCCTGAAACTCATTTGCATTAAAAAAAATAGAATCTTGACGGCAAGGAAACAATTATAATTAGGCCCATATCCTCTTACTAAGAAGTTACTCTCTAGAATGTCATGTATGGATTTTCCAAGCAATTTCTATTGGGAATTAATTTAAAATTTAGAGTTGTTTAAATTTTTTTATAATAGATTTTCGATTATCTTATAATAAATCTTAGATTATCTTCAATCTTATTTTATAAACTAGATTTGGTGGCTGAAAAATCTATTTTAATTGTTTGTATTTTGTCTATATAAGGCAACCAAGTTTAATAATAAAAGTATGGGAGTGTTACGTATTGTTTAAACTTTATCTTATCCCCTCTCATTTATCTTTTTCTTTAAAATTTCAACATAGTATTAGAGCTTTAGATCTTTGAGAGACCTATGAGTGATTAAGTGAGAAAGTAAGAAAGTGAAAAATGGTGGAGGAAGCTTGTCTAGCAAAGGTTCCATCATCAAAGAAGAAAGAAAATATTCTCCAATGTACAAATTGCAAGAAGTAAGGTCATGAAGAGGAATAATGTTGGCATAAAGAAAAGTCTCAATGCTATAATTGCAAAAGATTTGGTCATCAATAAAAGAATTGCAGATTTAAAAAAGAAAAACATAGCAAATTTGATTGAAGTGGCTAAAGAAGAAACTCTTTTTTTAATTAGTTGAGAGAAGTGTTCAACAATGGTAAGATGATAAGAAAGTGCATCACACAAATTTGAAGACAGTGATGAGAAAATGCATCATACAAATTTGATGATGATGGTGAAAAGTGCACCAAGATGTGTTTGGAGAGACGTGCTTCAATAATTACAGTTTGATGAGAAAGGCATCAACAGAAAGTTGGTGAAGAGAAGTGCTTCACATAATCATTGCAGGTTGATGAGAAAGGCATCAACGAGAACTTGGTGAAGAGAAGTGCTTCACATAATATTGTATGTGTTGGAGTACGGGTCCCATTTTTGGTTTGGTCTGTTGGGGTAAATTGCAGACACTTCCTCATACCTCCCGGGGCAAACACTGGAAATATGCATCACCGACCCGCAAGTTTCGTAACTAGGTGCGGTCAGTTCAGTAGACTGAGATGGGCGGTGCACATTCAGATTTTTAAGCTCAGCCGTAATTGAAGACAACTGTGAAGTTATCCTATGCTCAAGGGAATCCACCTTTGATTCTAGGCTCTCCATTCTCTTAGTCTGAGCCGT
>JAOQMR010000005.1:3377398-3391616 GCA_027563865.1 Erythroxylum pelleterianum
ATTGAATACAGTATGTTGCAATTTTAGGGTTAATGATTTGTGTTGATTAATTATACAATTAATCTAGAATTTCGTGTACAATTTTCTATCAATCTTTTCATATTTTTACACTTAATTTTTATTCTCATTTGATGTCTAAATCACTTGATTTATATTGATTTTATCATTTCAAGTGTTTTAAGTGTCAAGTGAAGAAAATTATGCTAAGGAAGGAGATTTAGGACTTTTAGATGTTATTTTCAAAGTGAGGAGGTCGAAATACCCTAAGGTGACCAAAATTGCGAAAATCATAATCCTATAAGGAATCCTACTTCAACTAGGATTTCTATATTTTGGAAGATTCTTGTTCGCCACTGCAAGAAATGAATCCAGTAACAATCTAGATGGTCAGGGGACATGTAGATTGAGAGAAATGAAGATTCTTAATTTTTAGGAAAAAAAGTCCTACCCTTGTAAAGATCCTAATTTGACAAATATAGTTTGTACCTTTCAAAAAGTTAAAGATAAGATTGAATTCAGCTCGTACGAAAAGAAGAATCAATTGACTATAGATACATATTTTAGGAAAACATAAACTTTTTTTAAGAAGTGCTTTATTTTATGAATTATATATGTAATTTTCATATTTATTTAATGAATTATTATTTTATATTTTCAGTGGGCCTCAAGGATTTTTTTTAAAACTATCATCTTATGCATTTAGCGAGGTTATTATTTTATTCCATTGACTCAAGTCGGAATTGAAAAAAATTATTATTTAATCAAAATTATTAATTTATCGAATATTCATTTATCGAGATTTTACTGTACCAGAAATCAACCAAACTAGTCCATCTAAAGTAAGCAAACTGGGAATGGTTGATTTTCCGGTACTTAAGGGACAAAAAATAAAAGAAAAATACCCAATAATCAGATCCAAAAAAAGTTTGAATCTTTATCTCCAGTTTCAAAAATGTTATTAAAAACATACAGATCCAGAGAGAATAGAATGGGGCAGACCGGAGGGAAATTGGAGCTTTGGGCCCAGACGCTGCTATCGTGGCCGAGAATGGCGGCTGCCCTGAGACGGTGGCCGTCGATGTCACACATGAGGTGGTACTGGTCATCGACATAAGTTTGCCACGACATTGTCGTAAGGGAGATCAAATGTCAGTGTAAACTTTTGATCTCTGTTACTGAGATCTTCTGGTTCAAAGAAGCGCTTTATTTATAATGTGTGTGCAGTGTCAACTGGGCCCACTGGACGGTGAGATCGATGATGGTGGTCTCTGAGACTTGATCGGATCTGGACCCTTCATTTCGGTTGTATGATCGAATGAATGCCGTTCATGTTCACTTATGGGTTGCATTTCGGTGTATGCGTGTTCACTGAACCTAGTTTTAATATGTTTAAACTCAATTGCAAAAAAAAAAAGAGGCATGATTAACAAATGCAAAAATTTAAAATCCTAATTAGATAAAATTTAATGATTAAAAAATTTATTCAGTTCTACTGATTCAATTGTAAAAATCTTAAATTATCTAACTTTTTAGTTAAAATTTCAACTTTTTAGTTCAATTTACTATAATAACTCTTGTTGTTAAAAACTGATTAATTAATTAATTAATTAATCAATTTTCATAAATTAATAACTTTTTATAAAACAAAATAAATCAATTAATTTCTATTTAATAATATTCTTAATTAAAATTTAAAATCTTTAATTAATAAGAATAATCTTTTTCAATCATATATGAAATTCTGTAATTTTATTTAATCTTTAGCTAATTTTATGACTATTTAATACAGTTGAACTTTTTAAACTTTAAATCTCTCATTTTTAAACATTAATAAAAATTAATTTACCTTTGATATAAATTACTCTCACATTTGAACTTGATTCAAACACTGAAATTAAATTGAAATGTAATTCATTTAATATATAATATTGTTAATATAAAAATAAATTTTAAACAAAAATGTACAATTAACTAATATAAATAAACGACTTTATAATTCTTTATTACTAATCTTAAACTTAAATAATTACTATTCAATATTTGTAGTTAAAATAAGGTAAAAAAATTATTAAACTATTTTTCTTAATATAATTTATTAGATCAAATTGAGGTTTATTAATTAATTAAATCCAAGCTCATCAAATTCAATCACCATATGATTTGGTATTGGTAGATTAACATTCCTAAGTTAGAAGATGAAGAAAGAAAAACGATTCAACTAATTGATTTTCATTATACCAAAAAACATCATTTCATACTTTCTAATCTTTCAAATTATTAACGGATTACACTTAATAATCAGTTAAACACAAGTAAAGCAATCAACTGATGTAGTACATTGGATCAGGCAGCTTGAAAGTGCGATTGCCAGTGTTAGTCCCAAGGAGATCACTCCACTGATCACCTATGTTCCCTATGATCCTGTATCCCTCCTCCTCAAGCTTTCCTCTTTCGCTTGATTTATAAAACACTGACGTTTTCCCTGAATAAGACGAGCCCCTGAAGCATCATATGGTCAAAACATGGTAAAGAGGATAAGTCAAATTATATTATTTATAAAAATCGATCATTTGATAAGAGTTACTTACTTTAGAATAAGTTTGTCCCAAGTGTAGTAGCCGACATGCTTGAGATTGGCTGCTGTGGCACTTCTTTGGTCTTCAGTTCTTCCAGTTAGGAAGGCAACCTTAACCCCAAGAGACAGGAGTTTGCAGTAAAGCTTAAGAGACGCCGGCAATGCAGGTGCTTTACCTCCGAGAACCCACCAGTTAAACGACATCGGATTGTAGGGTTCCGACCTGATCTTTGATTTACAGTCACACGTTAATTGAAGAAACAAATCATATGATTGAATATTAAAATATGTTAAATGTGAATGTATGGTTCAAAATGGCTTCCAAGAATAATAATGATTCGACCAAAACAAGTTTGATTAAATTAAAAGATTCAGATCGAGTTAAATCGACTAATCGATTTATTTTCATCTTTAAATCGGAAATTGTTTATATTATTAGTCTCAGATGAACATTTCTTTTCTAATTGGATTAACGATAATCCACAAGCAAATGACGACTAAATCAACATTGTTTAGCTAGTGATCACAAGCAATGACACGTATATAAACTTAAATAATCTTGGCAAAGTTGTCACCAGAATAACATATACGTTGTGACGTACGTACCCAAATCCATGAACGGCAAAGTAAGGTAAGTTTGATAAAGTTGTCTCATCCACGTCGAAGACCCACATATCTTTGCCGTCTCCGGCCAGCTGGATGCTTTCAACATATGAAATTGCCGCACCGGTGACCGCCATTGAGTCGTCCCGGTACTGTTGGCCTAACATGTAGTGCCCTACATAACCAGCACACTGTTTTGGAATTGTCGCCCACTTAACAACGTTGTTAGTTTCTACACCTAGTCGCCAACTCAGGCAATTTATGCCCTCAACATGCTGGCCAGCCATACCTGACCGTGGCCGGAGAAGGTGAATCTGGTTAGGCGTACTCATGAAAGAAGCACGGGAAGTTTCTAAGATGATTGCTACAAGAAAGAGGAGCTGCAATAACGCCATGTTGATATTGTATTCTATTTCTTTGGAGGAAAGTATAAGTTGGGACTTGGGAGGGTTGAGTTTTCTTCATTCTCCAAAGTTTTGGCTCTTTAAATAGGATTTTTCAGGTTATATGACCTTAGATTTGCCCTCAAATTACCTGTTTGCCACTTTATTTGAGCCTGCTGCTTGGTTCAAACTTGTGAGTTTACTGAATGGAATACCGGGAAACACAAAGTCTACTTCAAAAAATCAGAATTCTACGGCTGATTTTTGTGCTCGACCACAGCAGGTGGACAAAAAGTTGGATATGTCAGTATGGCAGGCAAGAAACGTATGATTTTGTTTAGAAATTGGGCTTCAAGCTGCTTGTGCCATGATGCTCCAAAAGAAAAGAAGTCAATTCTGAGCACCACATTTTCTAGAATGGTAATTTCAATACCCCAATGATTTTGCTCAGCACCCTCGAATTCCAAGTTTCACCTATATATACATATAAATGCATATGATGCTCCTGGTGTTTTATTACAGGCTGAACATTGGTATGTGCGCCTCAGGAAATTAACAGCTATAAAAACATCCTCCTGGTGTCTTATTACAGGACGGACATTATTGGTATCTGCCCCTAAAGAAACAGGCACACATGTAATTCACGTTCAGGATAGCTGTGTTGTGGGTTTGAACTGCCAATTCACTATTATTCTTAAGCATGCTATGGCCATTCTGTACAACCTTATTGCATTTAAAGTTATCAACAAGTACACTTTTGCAAGATCCACAGAATCCTTCATGCAAGATTTTTTTCTGAAAAGAGCCTCAGCCTGTAAATGGAGTCAAAAGTTGTGGATGCATAAAAAATCAAGTGCTCAAAACAGAATCTTATGTCAAAACTTTGGAGAGTTGATAAGAAACCACCAGCCTCTGTCGTTTCATCGTAGATGATGACGAAAGGGAAACCATGAATTTACAGCCAAATCTTGTCAAAAGAAAAAAAAAAGGAGGAAGAAAAAGGAAAGATACGATTGATATGAGGTCACATCTACAGTTTTGTTTGGTAAAGATCATGAAATAACAAAACAAGCCTCTTAATATGGACGTAACTTAATCCAAGTCCAAGAAAGGTTAGACTATCATGTGCTTAAATAGTAAAAATTGATGGCAGCCATTGTTATAAACGAAGATGATGAGTACAATACAATCGCGATCATGCTATTTTAGTTTTTTGAAGAGATTTAAAAAGAAAGCACAACATTTGTAGTGGAGGGGAAAGGCCGACAGGCTCACATTCTGTTCGGGGTGCGCCATGGATTAGTGCTGATATAAAGCTAAAAGATATACAACTATTTTGTATTTTAAGAAATTTTTAAAAATACTTTTGATCTATAAAATTGTTTTAATTTTTTGAAAATATATTTTTTAAAATTTTAATAAAAAATAATGACAAAATACATGTAAAATAAGTATCAACTAATTAAATGTTACTAATATATTAAACCAACCTTTATTTTAAACATAAATCAAACTAATTAAATTTGACTTATATTAATAATTTAAGATAATTGCAATAAAATATTACTCTAAGTAAGATTTAGTTTGTTCAATTCAAGTTTAAGAGTTGAATTGAATTGTTATAAAAATAATATTTGATTAGTTTATGTCTTATATTTATATTGCGCACATTTTATTATTATTTTTAACCAAAATCTAAAAGAAAAGGCTTTCATTTAAAATTGAAAACTGAAAAAGAGTTTTTTCAATAATTTTAAACATTATAAGATTTTTCTAAAATTTCATAAAAATACAACATATTTGTATATAATTTTCTCACAAAAATTAAAAAAATCTCTTTGATGGTAAACATATCTCATATTAATTGAATTACATAAATTAATATTTTAATTTATTTTCTTAATATACCTTCTGTTTGCACGTCAGTTTAGTATTGCTAAAAACATATTTCTGATTATTTCAATTTACTGCAATTTGATACAATTATGCATGCGTAATCTGCAATTACGTAATTATCTACAACAGTGTAGCAGTATTGCCTGGGAGGCCACAAATCATAAAGCATTTATAATGGTCCAAGTTCCCTGTATCTTCTGCTATGGCTAAGCGGCAAGACAATTGATAAAGAAGCCGAGTATAATGGGTTGGACCGCGTGAAGAAGAGTAGCCCAGCTACAAGTTCCTTTTGTCTTGTCTTTTTCTCCTTTTGTCCTTTTCCTACTTTGTCTTCTTTTTCTCCTCTTCATTCTGTAATGTACAGCTAGGAGTTGCACATGTCACTAGGTGGTTAGTATTTTTTCCTTGATTCTAAGAGTCTCAACCAATAGCCTTTTAGACAGAGTAGTTTAAATAGCACACTGTACATACCTTGCAAAGTGAATAATATTATTCCCTCGAAATACCCTACACACTATCTTGTCTCTGCTTCTGTTTTTCATGGTATCAAAGCAGCAACCTTGACTTTTACCTGCAAACCTACCAATGTCCAATACCCTTGACAACAGTGGCTCTAGTGCCACAGACCTACCCACAGCCAATGTTTATGAGCCATACTTAGTCACCAATATAGAGAATCCCAGTGCTATTCTTGTCACTATACCCTTTAGTGGCAATAACTTCATTACCTGGAGCAAGTCCATGGCCATTGCTTTGTGTGCCAAGGACAAGCTATCTTTCATTGATGGGACCTGCACAATGCCAACAGAAGATGCAACACTATTAGCAAAGTGGAAAAGAGCAGATAGCATGGTAAAGTCTTAGATACTCAATGTTATGATTAAAGAACTAAGTGATGCCTTTTTGTCATTTTCTACTGCTTGAGATCTATGGGTGGAACAACAAGAGAAGTTTGGTGAAGCAAATGGGCCCCTGCTATACCAAATAGAGAGTGAAATAAGTTTTCTCAAACAAGGTACTTTAACAATGTCTGCCTACTATATACTAAGCTAAAGAAATTATGAAACGATCTCTCTAGCCTAAGTCCCATTCCTATGTGTACTTGTGATGCCTTAAGGGTCATCAATGCTAAAGAAAATGCTCACAGGCTTGTTTAGTTTTTAATGGGTCTTAATGATGAGTTTGAGCACGTAGTCAATTGGATTATGTTAATGGAGCCACTGCCTACGGTGAATAAAGCTTTTTCTATGTTGTAAACGGTCGAAAGACAAAGGATGGTGAATGCTACTACAGACAACAGTCCTAACATGGCAATGCTAGCCAAGCAGTCAAACAACTTGAGGAAAGGAGGCAGGAGTAGCAACAATTCCAGTAAAGGGGCTTACCTCAAGAAGGAAGATAAGTATTGTGAAAAATGCAAGAAGAGTGGCCATACCTTGGAGACTTGCTTCAAAATTCATGGGGTTCTAGACTGGTACTGGGAGCTTGCTGCACAGAGGGAAAAAGGAAAAGCCAATATGTTCAATCGAATGAAAGTCCAGCAGAAACCACACAAGAGCCGAATGAAGAAAAACTGTGGAATGCACAAATATCTCCTAATATTGCTAATTTCATTCAACAAGAAATAGGCAAAGCAATGAAAGGGAAAACCGCAGCAGAGGTAAAATTTTCAGGGTACCACAACTATGCAGGTAATGTCACTCATTCTGTGGGAACCTCTTATAAATACACTGACTCTTGGCTTGTTGATTCTGGTGCCTCTACACATATGACAACAGACCTCACCCAATGCACTATCTATACAGTTAACAATGCATATGACCCAGTGACTATCCCGGATGGGACTAAGCAAGAGGTTGCTCACATTGGGCAGTCACATTTAGGGGATAGAATTTCCCTAACTGATGTTCTACATATTCCTAATTTCTTCAAGAACCTGAGGTCTGTCAATAAACCTACTACTTAGAATGAAGTTGCTGCAATTTTCATTTCTAACAAGATGTTTTTGCAGGACCTTCGGATTAATGATGTTATAGCTATTGTCAAGGTAGTAAATGGATTGTATGAGCTGAGCACAGAGGCTCTCCTAACCCCAAACAACCTAAAAGGTCCTTCCCTATAGTTCTACAAGGTTGAGAATGTTGTTTTTAGTGTTTTTATTTCTTTTGATCTATGGCATTCTAGACTAGGGCATGTATCCAAAGAAAAATTGCAGCACATTAATGAAATTGATGTTTCTATCCCAGCTAAACATGACTGTTAAGTGTGCCCTCTAGCCAAATAGCACAGAAAAACTTTCCCTAAACATGAAATACATTCGGCTAGACCTCTTGAAACCATTCACATGGACTTTGGGGACCTTACAACATATCTACCATGGGAGGTTCACATTATTTCCTTACAATAGTAGATGATTTCACTAGAGCCACTTGGACCTTCATCCTAAGACACAAGTACCAAACCACTCAAACTATTGTGCAATTTCTTAGAAGCATTGAGAGACAATTTGACACTAAAGTGTTAAAAGTTCAAACTGACAATGGGAAGGAGTTTATCAACCAAGAGTGCACCAAAATCTTCACCGAAATGGGCATTCATCACCAAAAGAGCACCCCCTATACACCACAGTAAAATGGTGTTGTGGAAATTAAACATAAACACCTACTGCAGATCACTAGAGCCCTTCTTTTTAAAGCCAAAGTACCTAAGGGATACTGGGGAGAGGCCCTATTAACAACCACATACTTGCTTGACCGAATCCCAACTAAAACCCTAGGTTGGAAAAGCCCTTTTGAGAGACTGCACAACAGAAAACCTGATTATAAACACCTAAGGACCTTTGGCTGCCTTTGTTTTGCCCTAGACAAGACCCAAATAGAACCAAACTAGATCATAGGTCAAAAAGATGCATCTTCCTTGGGTATTTGCCTGATTACAAAGCCTATAGAGTAATGGATCTAACCACCAAGACAGTATTTGTGTCAAGGGATGTAGTATTCTATGAAAGTATTTTTCCTTTTACAGAACAGGTTACAAACCTTTCACATGACCCAGAACCACTATTCATAAGCTCCCTAACCAATACAAACACAGAATACCCTATGCAAGTGCTTACCATAACAACCACACAATCAAATGACTTATATGACAACAATTCAGATCAAAGCATACCTGAGAATGACCCACCAAACAACTCACCAAACCACACCACATCACCTACAGTTCCTACACAAAGAAAGAGCAATAGACCTCACTTACCTCCCAAATACTTGCAAGACTATGTCCTCTAGACCTCAGCAAACCCATCCATTTACTCTCTTGAGGATACTGTAGCATTACAAGTTTGTTGTCCTTTGAAAGAATTGCACATCAAACACAACAATGCATACAGTGATTTCATAGGTAATGTTTCTGGAATTTTTCAGCCTTTATCTTATGAATCTGCAAGTAAGGATGGAAAATGGGTGGACTCCATGAATGAGCAGCTATCAACATTGGAAAGAAACAAAACTTGGATCCTAACAGATCTACCTAAAGGAAAGAAGGCTATAGCCTCGAAGTGGGTGTACAAAGTCAAGCACAATCCAAATGGTACCCTAGACAAGCTGAAATCTAGACTTGTGGCAAAGGGTTTTAGCCAAAGGGAAGGTGCTGATTATTCTGTGGTCTTCTCTCCTGTGGCAAAGGTTGTGACCATAAGATTGTTCTTGGCCATTGCTGCCTCCAAACAATGGCCAATACATCAATGCGACATCAATGATGCCTTCTTGCATGGCTACCTAGAAGAGGAATTATATATGTTGCCTCCTCAAGGCTACACTAAGCCTAAGGAAGGGCAGGTATGTAGACTGATCAAGTCTATCTATGGGTTAAAACAGGCGGGTAGTCAGTGGAATAAGGAATTATCTTCCAAACTGTATGCAATTGGCTTCACTAAATCTGAAGCAGATCATTGTCTCTACACTAAGGGGGAAGAAGAAGATTTTATGGCAGTGATCATCTATGTCGATGACATTTTAATTACAGGAGCTAATGAAGACCAAATAGGATCAGTAAAGAAAGCTTTAAATGCAGAATTCTCAATTAAGGATCTGGGATATGCAAAGTTCTTTTTGGGAATAGAAATAGCTAGGGCAGAGGACAGAATGCTACTTACCAAAAGCAAATACATTAGGGATATCCTTCAAGAAACCAACTTGTTGGACTGTACTCCCTACACAACACCCATCGTTCCTGGAACAAAATTAACCACTGAAGAAGGTGAGTTACTGAAGATGCCAGAAATGTACAGAGAATAGTCGGATGATTACAGTACCTAGGGTTTACTAGACCGGATATCACATACGTAACCCAACAGCTGAGTCAATTCATGAGCACCCCGAGAGTATCCCACTGGGAAGCAGCCAAACGAGTACTGAAATACCTCAAAGGAACCCAAAATTTGGGGATTTTTTATGCAACAAACGAAAGCCCTCACCTTGTAGCCTTCTCAGATTCAGATTGGGGAAGCTATCCCTTCTCCAAACGATCTTTAACCGGCTTCTGCATATTCCTCGGTGGCTCACCGATTTCCTAGAAAACAAAAAAACAGACTACAGTGAGTCGATCCTCAGCTGAATCGGAGTACAGAAGTTTAGCTTCAACGATTCGCGAGCTAAAATGGATTATACAACTACTTCAAGCTTTTAGGGTTAACGTTCGTGAACCCATACCTCTGTATTGCGACAATCAGGCAGCCATTTACATCTCAAAGAACCCTGTTTTTCACGAGAGAACGAAACACCTTGAGATAGATCTGCATTTGGTTCGCGATTGTGTGAATCTAGGGTTACTCGAGTTGCGCCACGTGAATACCAAGGAGCAGATCGCAGATTTGTTTACCAAAGCTTTATCCACACGCGTGTTTTCGGGTTTACTTGGCAAGTTCGGAGTCTTTCACAAAGCCTTCGACTTGAGGGGTGAATGATAAAGAACCCGAGTATAATGGGTTGGACCGCGTGAAGAAGAGTGACCCAACTACAAGTTCCTTTTGTCTTGTCTTTTTATCCTTTTGTCCTTTTCCTACGTTGTCTTCTTTTTTCTCCCATTCATTCTGTAATGTACAGTTAGCAATTGCACATGTCAGTAGGTGGTTAGTATTTTTTCCTTGATTCTAGGAATCTCAACCAATAGCCTTTTAGACAGAGTAGTTTAAATAGCACACTGTACATACCTTGCAAAGTGAATAATATTATTCCCTCGAAATGCCCTACACACTATCTTGTCTCTGCTTCTGTTTTGAATTGATCGAATTTTAAGTTAACTTTAAGCTTTTTTTTCTAATTTCAAACTTGAAGCAATCTTAATGTCATTTTTTAAAATTTGTCCACCTTTGGGCTACATCGTATCAAACAACAGAATCCGAGCCGATCTTAAAATCCAAACGTATTTTTTTAAAATATTTAAGATTAACTCAAATTTTACTAAAATTGGGCCAAGCCCATTGGTAATTATTTGTAGTCTGACTCTAAAAAAGTAAAGATTGCGTAATTGTCTACAATTTTTAAGGGGCGTAAAAGGGTTTTTTAAAATTATCTTGAAGTTTAAGATGCCCCAATAATTATTAATTGAGTTAGTAACTATAAATTTATCAATTTATTTATTTAAAATATATAAATAATAAATTATTATATATATTTAAATATTTGTTTAAGATGTGAAAAGTGTGAGTTAAATTAATTAGAAGGGGATGGAGTATGGACCTATATTATTGCTTTCATTATTATGCTGCAGTCTCTGAAGTGATTCCAAGAACCTATTTTACTTGAAAACTTTATATTTATCCTACAATTAAATCACATTCCATGAGTGGAGAACTGACTTCCGTCAACATAATAATTTATAAATTACTTATTTTAATAAAACATTAAATAAATTAATAATTAAAAAGTATGTTTTAATATTTTCCGATATTCATTTAAAAATATTGGTTACGAGGCTTGTGGTCTTTTCTGACTAATTTGGATTCATATTGTCCACTACACATTTCAAACTTTGCACGGACTACCTTTGTTTTGCAATTAATAAACCAACCTACCTTCATTAATTGTGCTCATCCTCAGTTGAATATGACTATTAGCTTTCTGTGTCTTAGAAATATTGACGTGCAATAACAATTTCTGCATAACTTTTCTTCTATTTTTGCTACTGAAAAGTCTTTTTAAAACTTTTTTGTTTCTAAAAGATCAGATTTTCTGTTTTAATAATATTGTTCTAACTCTCTTTTTATCACAACATTACGTTGTTTTATATTTAAAAATACATATAACGACGTCGTATTATGCAAAAAAATAAAATCAGAATGTGATTATTAGAACCAAGGATCTTATCTCTATAATAGATAAGATCCTATAATTATTGTCAAAACAACTGAAATTTTATAATCATTTATGCCCTACTCATATTTCCCTTAATTCACATAGTGTTTCTTTATTTTGGTTATTAGCAACTAAAAACTAACAACTAAAAAACAAAACCTAATAGTTTCTGAGATATATGCATGTGTATGACATGCAAACAGAAAACTGTAAACAAAATCCAACGTTGTTGTGACAAGGACAAGTCCAAGATAATTTCTGATTATAAAACGAAGTTTCAGTTTTCGTTACATCAAGTTAGAACAATTAGGACACTCAAAATCTTAAAATTTTCAGTTAAAAATTATAAAATATACCTCCAATGTTGTCTTTGCAGGTTCTTCTCAAGTTTTCGTCTTGGGATCAGAATTCCTTAATCCAAGCAAACAAGCCCATTTCTTCTTTGCCCTTCAACTTTTGAACATCGTCGGGATAAAGGACAAGAGTACTAGGAGTTTTGGTTTCCTTAAAGGATTGAAGCTTTGTTTTACTGTATTACCAAGTTCGTGTTTTGACATATTACAGAAGATAGAGCACGCATGTTATTGATCTTCACAGCGATCAAAATATTACTGTTGCTTCTGTTGATTGATTCCCAGTTCAGACTTCAACGCTTTTCGTACACGTCTCTTGTTAATAGAAAGTGAGTCTTTGGCTTCTGTTTATCACGATCAACCATAACTGAACTGGGTTTTTCCAGTTTTGTTGATTCTCCTGTAATATGTTTTAGATTCTTTTTGGCTTAATATGTGATTGGATCACGTTGACTTAGTTTGTATTTGTTTTTTCTTCTCTTCATACTTGAAGAGTGGGATTCTTCTTCTTCTTCTTCATTTACGTATCAATTTAACCTTGTTAATATTGCTCTTTCTGATCATGTAGACGATGGTGGATGATGAAGAACACCAATGATCTTTCTCTTTACCATATACTTATAAATACCCCATTTTAATTGTCACTGAAGCATCTTGGTCGCTGTAATGGGAAGAGATAGGAAATATGTTAAGCCTATCTTAATCAAATTTGGTGTGGCTGTGGCTATCTCTGTTTTTGGATTTCTTTATTCTCGCAAGAGGACCAAGAATTCATCCAGGCCTTCTCGTTCTTCAAGTATGTTCACTCTTTTTCATGCTTTGATTTTTAACCGAGTTTTAATGCATTACTGAAATTTCAATCCTTTTTGTGCATTTACAGGTCAAGGCAGTGAGGTTGGTGTAAGAGGAAGGAGAAATTCGCCTGGAGATGATCCTCAAGTCAGCAGAAAAAGGGTCAATTCGACCAGCATAAAATCTCCATCTGCGGACAAATTTGTAAGTTTTGTTCTTACGGAATCCAAATTTTCCTGTCTATAATCATAACTGTCACCCATTGTGCTTGCATCGATCAAGGCTCATCAACACTTGCACGAGGGGTCTAATAGAAACTCCACTTGTGGATTAACAGTAACTCTTAGAAGATAATTGTTTGAAGTTTACAAATTTGAGATAATGAGGACTGATATCAGTCATTTGCTGTATCTTTGAAGTGGTATTATTCAAGCTATTGAAATGATCATGATATATTGTGTGGCATAATCACTAATGATTTACAAACTATGAAATGATGGAGGTGCTGTTCTGAAATATACATAGAACCAAAATGTGACATTCCTGAGTATATATTGCAGGAGAATAAATGCACTATCAGGGTCACTAATGATGATTCTAAAGTTTCTCCTTCTCCAAGCAGTGAACATGATAGAGATATCTCTTGCCTGAATTTAATGGTTTTATGAAGGCTCTTGATTTTATTACAACGCATAAGGGGATATCTCCAGGGAAAAATGTAGTGACTCGCAGGTCATATTTGGGAACTCCAAAAGTATTTCGAGCTGCTGATTATGATCACGAGACCAGAAATGTTAAGAACATGATTAGAATCCTTCGAGAAAGGGTGATGAATCTTGAGGTCCAATTGCTCGAGTGTTATGGCCGGAAGGAGCAAAAGGCAGCTATCATGGAGCTTAAGAACAGGTTGAAGATAAGCAATATGGAAGCAAAGTTCTTAATTCTCAAGATCGATTCTTTACAAGCAGATAACCAGAGGCTTCAGAAGCAAATAGACGATCATAAAAATATTTGTGCTGAGCTTGATGCTGCCAAATTAAAAATCAAACTCCTGAAGAAGAAACTAAGCTCTGAAGCTGAGCAGAACAAAGAACAGATCTCAACTCTTCAGAAGAGAGTTGCTGAGTTGCAAGAAGAACTCGTTGCTGCTTCCAATTCCAATATACATTTACATTTACAAACACTGGAAAGCTTGGAGGCTGAGGCTGAAGAGTTGAGGAAGTCTAACCTGAAATTGCAACTAGAAAATACTGAATTGGC
>JAOQMR010000005.1:3443326-3455537 GCA_027563865.1 Erythroxylum pelleterianum
AAGTCAATTAATTAACAGGCCTAATTAATCAACGGACTCAACAATAATTAATCAGTCAAACACAGAGATTAAATAAATATAGGAAATTCCCGAAAACAATTAAATCACGAAAGTCTCACAAACTACAGGTATCAAACATCAAGTACCTTGTCTAGATTAAAAAGTTAGCTACACATAATACTAATCACTATCTAATTAAAGCAGAAATTAACAAAACTAAAAATTAAATTAAACCTTGACTGAAAAATAAATCACGAACTCAGCACTGTCGCAATCCTCCTCTTGCTGTTCACCGTATCTTGCTCAGTGTTCACTCCACAGCTCATTAATTTGACTATTAAATCTACTGAGTTGTTGGAATCTCACTGTACAAGCTCCACCGAAAACGCAAGCTCCAGCCCTCCTGCGCCAGCCGCAAGCCAAGCTCCAGTCCAGACGCAGCTACTCCAGCCAAGCCGCAGCCACCAGCTCCGCGCCTGCGTCACCGGTTGCTGCCTCAGCTGGTTCCTCTGTGCTAGCGCCGCAACTCTGGACCAGCTCTCCTCCCTGCCCTCTCTGTGTATGTTCTGTTGTTTTTCTCTTGATTCCCCCGTAATTCCTATGCTTCTTTAGTCTCTAGGTTTTTGTTCTTTTAGTGGCCCCTCTCTTTGACATTCAAGACCACTATTTCTTTTCACGTGGGCCCCTCTCCTATTAAATGAAAATGGGGCTCCTCTTTAATCATTTTCCAGCTAATCTTTTGTCCATTTAATCTCTCAACTGCTCCTTCCTTTGTTTGTTGCCGCACACCCCCTGTTGTATCTTTGACTTGTGATGATTTAATTGCTCCTTTAATTTAATTAGCTGTCTATTTAATTTCATGCTGTTCATTTATGCCCAGTAGTCATGCTTTCATATCTTCTGCTTATGCGTTGGACTGCTTCATTTATGCTGCCTCAATGATTAAATTTTCTTCTTCTGAAATAAAAGCAAGCAAAAATAAATATTCAGAAAATAACCCAAATGTAATACTTTCAACTCACTTTAATTTAATTACTTCTAAATTGTACCAAAAATTATAAGCAAATTAAAATGAGTATTTTAAGCATTTTTATGTCAACAATCGCTAAATGTAAACGATTAAAAATAGCGACAATTTGGCACTTATCAATCATATCAGAATAATCCAATCGTTTATTTCAATAATTCGTATTATCAACATGTATATAAACATTGCATATCATTATATCAACTCGATTTAGTCATTCTTTGCAATCATTAACATGATACAAGTAAAAATATATATGCAAATACACATGAGACTCCACTTTCATTTTTATTTTGTTGTGACCCGTATCCATTGTGGATACCGGGTTCATTTAAGATACTATCCTGTACCCGTTATAGATACCAGGCTCGTTAATTATTGAGCCTGTAGTTCTTTGTGCACATTTCAAAGCTTTAAGCTCTTTTTCACGTTAGTCACTCCAGTTACAACTCCTTTATTTGATTATGCATAACAATGTAATACAATGCATCAAATCACATATTATGCTATCAATAACTTTCATTCAATGTGCACAACCATTTATCACATTCATCGGATCTGAGTTCGACATTTAACATTTAGATAAGTACACAATTTTCATATTCACATACAATTAGGAAGCACTTCCAATACAATCCTAAATATCAAACTCCTCAGATCATCAATGTCCAGAATTATCACAATCATATCAATAACAGTTCAATATCTGAAAGTTAATCAAAAACAATTTAAACAGAGTGAGAAAATATCTAGGTTAACTCACTACACTTGAATTTACACATCTAGGTTGACTCACCGTATACTCTAGCGTAGTTATTGTTTTGACGATCCGGTAATGTCTGAAGGCGGTCGATCAATTTGTGCTTCTATTGTCATGCAATGCACACATAATTCACATATTACTAAATTGATCAATCATATGATCATTCAATCATACACATGTTTATATGTATCATGTTTAATGCATGTTCAATTGAATTTTGACAAACTCATTTATTCATATATATTTTCATATCAATTGGATGAGTTAATTTAAATTTATGGTTTATTTGATTATTATTTGAATTATTGTGCCTTACATTTAATTTGTGTATTCAAGGGAAAAAATTGTCATGTTTTCGTTTACTTGTGATAAATTAATTTTTGGACAATGTAATACTACAATGTTTGCAATTTTTGTTGCAGGGTATTTGAAGAACTTAAATTTTAAAAAGGATTCAACGAGCTAGAGAAACATAAAAACAACAGTCCAAAATGTACAGCATGAGGAAAAAAACGACAGCCTTGGAAGTAGAAAATGTGAGATGCAAAGGGTGTTGAGCAACATGAACAAACTTATTTAAATTGTCATTAGACAAAGTAGGGGACAAAAGGGTGGTTGCTTTTAGATAGTGGGGTGTGGACCAAAGAAGAATAAATAATTAGCAGTGGTAGGTGATTTGAGTGGAGGGGAGTGAAGCAACGTAGGTGTGTTGGTTGTGTGTTGCTTTGAACGAAAAAGAAGAGAACGTTGGTTGTTGTGAGGTGGGGTTGGTGAGTTTAACGTGAAAGGCTTCAGGTTGGTGGCTTGTCAACGTTGTGGGCTGCTGTTGATGGAGAAAAAAATTAGAATAAGAATACAAAGTGAAGAGGAAATATAGGCAGCTGGTGGTGTTGAGTGATTGTGTGCTTGGAGGTACGTTAGTGGGAGTGAAGTGAGTGTGTTGGTTTGTAAGTAAAAGTGGAGCTGGTATGAGTGACTACGGGACGTTGTTTTTGGGAGATAAATAAAATGAAGTAGATGGGCTTGAGCCTTGGAGGCTATGACCCTGTTTGGCAATCAGCTGATTGCATTAGCTGTTAGCTGATAGCTGATTATATCAGTTGATTTGACCAACGGATTGCATTAGCTGCTTGTCATTTGATGTTTGGTAAAATTAGCTGTTTAGTATTAGTTGTTTATGTGTAAAATGACTTATAAGGACATAGCTTAAAAAATTATAAAGGAATGAATATTATATATCTTAATATTTCGTTGAATATTCTTATAAGAAAGAATAAGAATATTCTACAAAAATTAAATTTATAATTCTAATAAAAAATATAGAACATAATAATAATAATAATAATAACAACAACAATAAAAATTTTTAGAAATTGATAAAGTTAGGAATTTGTTAATTAATAGTTTTGTTAATGTTTAATTAAATTTTTTATTAATTTGATTCATAGAAAATTAAAGTTTATAAATATTTTTAATTATTTATTTAATTTTATAAAAATATTTAATTTTAAAGAGTCATGCGACACTAAAATTTTTTCTATAAAATTGATAAAGTTGAATTTGTACACTTAACATTAAGACCTAAGTTTTAACTCCTGTGTTCAGTGCAAAGTAAACTCCTGGTGCCCCGGATTTTCCTCTCATCTTCTCTAGCCTTGTTTCAATTAATAGGTATGAAATGAAGACATATTTAGGACGTTGACCAACAATGAGATCCAAGACCAAGAAACACAACGTCTCAATGATTACACCTCTTGATTTTTTTGTTGTAAATTCTTTTGAATAGCCCATTATAGCAAGTATCCTATAAAATTTCAAAGATGGGTGACAGAAAAGCAAAACACCAGAGGTTGAAAATAAGAACAGAAAGGCAAATTCGAAAATCTGGAACTGCAAAATAAGTGTTGTGAATGCTGATGATGGACCACAGGCTGGAGGCAATGGGCCGTCGAATGCTGGTGAATCAATGGGCCAAGGTGAGCTAAGGAGAAGCCATCGAGCAAGGATTCCTTCTAGTAGGTTGGCAGAATATGTGATCATTGCCACCTCAGCTGCCACCTCAGCTTCAGCGTAACGGTATTTGGTTGTAGATTGAGAGAATATAGGAGGTATGGGAGAATGAGAGTGTTATCGAATGATTGTGTGAGTTTATTCTGTTTCTCATCTCCATCTTCTTCTTGTAATTTTCTCAGCTCCTCTTCTTGAGTTTCAATAATACGGAGACAATTACCGCATTCTGGGTTATTCGTTTATTGCCAAATTAAGTTTACTTCAATTGGTGCTTTCATTGACCATTGGCACAGATGGCTGATGGCACGAGGTTGAAGGTATTGGATGAGAGCATGAAGGCGATGCAGGAATCCCAGCACTTGTTACGCTCTGATGTCGACGTTATCGCTTCTTCTTTGGAGAGTCAAAAGACTATGTTACAGCGTTGCAAAACCAGCGCCAACCTGTGGGGATGCATCAGGAGGGTAACATGATACCGAGTGAATCGACGTCGGGTTTCAATGATGGTTTGAGTATCTTGGGGAAGCACAAACCAGCTTCTGTCCAGTTAGCTCGGTTTTCCGGTTTGAATCCAGAACGATGGGTGGCTCAAGCAGAGCTATATTTTGAATTTTATGCGATAAAGGAATCTGACCGCATAATGATCTCTTCTTTTTATTTGGATGATGCGGCCGCTGACTGGTTTGATTGGTTCTCTCGCCATCATCAGTTGACTGGGTGGCCAGAATTTCTAGCAGCGTTGGTGCAGCGTTTTCGTGCTCATGAATTAGAGGAGCCTGAGGGGCTGTTGGCCAAGCTTACCCAAACATCCACGGTGGCTGAATATCGTGCTAGATTTGAAACAGTTTCGAATCGGACAATGTGGTTGCCTCCACAATTCTTGCTCCATTGTTTTGTTTCTGGATTGCGGGCGGACATTAAACACGCGGTTTTAATCCATCAGCCTAAAACACTGGAGGAAGCCATGACTTTGGGCCATTTACACGAGCAGCGAATATTGTTAGAAAAAGGGGTTACCCAGCCCACCTTGGGTTCCAGTCGGCCCTTATTGCCCACTCCAAAACCCCCAATTCCAGATACCGTTTTGCAGCTTACTCCTCTTTGTTCCATCAACATCACTGCTTCTGGTAACAAAATAGGGTTCCGACGCTTGACCCCAGCGGAGGCAGCACAGAAACGCGCCCAAGGTCTATGTTATCGGTGCGACGAAAAATACACTTGGGATCACAAGTGTAAATCGACACCTCAACAGCTTTTCTTTGATGAGGATGAGCCGCCGGACTCCCCAGATCTTCCTCTGTCTGCGACGGTGAACAGTGCTGAGGTAGTGGAGCCACTTCCTTTAGACGACATGATAAAGCCTTCGGTTATTTCTTACAATGCGTTGGCCGGTGGGTGCTCGGTAATGACATTGCGCTTCACGGGGTCTGTTCGGGGTAAGCAAGTGCAAGTTTTGTTGGACGGAGGCAGTACTCATAACTTCGTTCAAACTCGTGTGGCTGAATTTTTTGAGTTTTCGATTGAATCAACGCCTCTATTCTCGGTGGTTGTGGGCAATAGTGCACGACTCCAGTGTTCTGGTATTGCTCGGCAGGTTCCCTTAACGATTTAGAATCATACGGTTTTGGTTGATTTCTATGTCTTGGCCTTGGAAGGTTGGGATATGGTTCTTGGAGTTTCGTGGTTGGCCACATTAGGACCGGTGATTACGGATTATGCTGCTTTTACTTTTGAGTTTACTCAGGATGGGAAAAAGGTTGTTTGGCAGGGTGATGTTCATGCTAAGGCTCAACTTATGCCCTTTAATGGCATTCGTCGACTCATTCACACTGATGCAATTGTTGAAATGTATCGTTTGGAATTGAGTTCTAATACTAATGAATCTTCGGTTGCATGTCCCTCGGATTTGTTACAGGTTATTGATACCTTTGCCGATGTGTTTCAACCACGCACCGGACTGCCCCCATCTCGATCTCAGGATCATTGCATCAACCTTCTACCGAACAGTGCTCCGGTCTCAGTTCGCCCTTACAGCTATCCCCATTTTCAGAAGGCAAAAATCAAGAGATTAGTGTCCGATATGCTGCAATAGGGGATCATTTGGCCTAGTACCAGTCCGTTCTCTTCTCCAGTATTGTTGGTTTGTAAAAAGGATGGCACATGACGATTTTGTGTGGATTAACGAGCCCTTAATGCCATTACGTTTGATTTATTGGCAGGATATCATCAAGCTAGGATTAAGGCTGGTGATGAGGGAAAAACTGCCTTCCGCACCCACGACGGTCACTATGAGTTTCTCGTTATGCCTTTCGGCTTAACGAATGCACCGTCAACTTTTCAACGGCTCATGAATGATGTATTCCGACCCTTTCTTCGGAAGTTTGTGCTTGTGTTTTTCGATGATATTTTAGTCTATAGTCCGACTTGGGATGCTCATTTACAGCATGTACGTACAGTTCTTTGCTTACTCCGAGATCACCAATTGGTTGCAAAGCGGTCGAAATGTGTGTTTGGCCAATCATCGGTTGGGTACTTGGGACACGTGATTTTAGGGAACGGAGTTAAGGTAGATTCCGAGAAAATTGCTGTGATTCAGAAGTGGCCAACTCCGAACACAGTCAAAGATGTCCGTAGCTTTCTCGGTTTGGCGGGTTATTACCGCCAGTTCATCCAACATTATGCTTCGATTGCGGGTCCCTTGACAGATCTTCTTTGCAAAGATGCATTTCATTGGGATGCCACTACTTTCTCCGCCTTTGAGGAACTTAAGAGGCGTTTGAGTTCCACTCCGGTGTTGAGATTACCAGATTTTTCACAACCTTTCACAGTGGAAACAGATGCTTCGGGAATTGGCATTGGTGCGATTTTATCCCAAGATTGACACCCGATTGCATATTTTAGTCAGAAATTGTGCCCGCGAATGCAACAGGCTTCTACCTACTAACGGGAGATGTTTGCTATTACTCAGGCTGTGGCTAAGTGGCGTCAGTATTTGCTTGGTCAAAAATTCACCATAGTTACGGATCAGCAGTCCTTACGGCATCTCACGGACCAAGTGATCCAAACACCAGAGCAACATCGCTGGCTCGGTAAGCTTGTGGGTTTTGATTTTGATATTGTGTATCGACCTGGAAAAAATAACCTTGCAGCTGATGCGTTGTCGCGGACTTCCTTTACTGAATTCATGGCCTGCTCGAGTCAAACACCAGTGTTGGTTGAAACTCTTCGCACTGCCAATCAAGTCCACCCTGAACTACTTGACTTACAGCAGCATATCCGCACTAACCCTACTTTATATGATGATTATGTGTTTCGCGATGGGTTATTATTTTTTCGTGGCAGGTTGGTTGTTCCATCTGACTCTGAATTAAAGCAGCAACTCTTATTGGAATTTCATGCTTCCTTGATTGGGGGTCACTCGGGGATCACTCGTACCTTTCATCGGTTGTCGGAAAATTTTTATTGGAAGCACATGCATTCAGAGGTTAAGTAATTTGTGGCTGCTTGTCAAGTTTGCCAACAGATGAAGGCCTCCTTCCTACCTCCTGGGGGCTTACTTCAACCTCTACCAGTTCCGCAACTTGTGTTTGAAGGTATTGCTATGGATTTTATTACCGGCCTCCCTCTTTCTCATGGAAAGTCTGTTATTATGGTTGTGGTTGACCACCTTTCCAAGTATGGCCATTTTATCGGGCTATCGTCGACATTTTCTAGTGTGACCGTGGCTAATGCTTTTGTGACTGAGATTATTCGGCTCTATGGAGTCCCAGCTGAGATAGTTTCTGACCGCGATGTCCATTTCATGTCAGATTTTTGGAAGGAGTTACACCGATTAAAAGGGACTAAGCTGGCTTTTAGCACCGCCTATCACCCCCAAACGGACGGCCAAACTGAGGTACTTAATAAATGCCTTGAGATGTATTTGCGTAGCTATGTTGCAGATTTTCCCAAGGAATGGTTTCGATTACTTCCGTGGGCGGAATATTGGTATAATACATCGTTTCAGACTTCGGCTAAGATGACACCCTTCGAAGTGCTGTATGGTCGCACTCCTCCCACTATATCGCGTTATCTTCACGATTCTACAGGTAATCCAGTTTTAGAAGCTCAGTTGTTGCAACGCGATGAGGTTTTGACCTTACTTAAGGCTAATCTAGCCAAGGCACAAAACTACATGACATCTTATGCTAATCAGCGTCGCCGAGATGTGGAGTTTACGGTAGGTGAGTGGGTGTATGTGAAGTTACAGCCCTATCGGTAGGGGTCTGTCTGTTTACAATGCCACCATAAGTTGGGTCGTCGTTTCTTTGGTCCCTATCAGGTGCTGCAGCGTATCGGTCCAGTTGCTTATAAATTGGAATTACCTGCGACTGCCAACATACATTATGTATTCCATGTCTCCTTACTGCGGAAGTGTATCGGCGTGCCGGAGCAGCAAGTTACCCCACTGGATTTGGTCGATTCCACCTCCACTTTGATATTGCAGCCTTAGTCTATTCGGGATACCCACTCTGTTACTCGTGCTGGTCAATTGGTTGAGCAATGTTTGGTTCGTTGGGCCGGCTTACCGGATGATGCTATGACTTGGGAGGACAAAACCCAGCTCCTTAAGAGTTTTCCAACCTTCAACCTTGAGGCCAAGGTTGGTTTTAATGGGGGAAGTATTGTTGTGAATGCTGATGATGGACCACAGGCTGGAGGCAATGGGCCGTCGAATGCTGGTGAATCAATGGGCCAAGGTGAGCTAAGGAGAAGCCATCGAGCAAGGATTCCTTCTAGTAGGTTGGCAGAATATGTGATCATTGCCACCTCAGCTGCCACCTCAGCTTCAGCGTAACGGTATTTGGTTGTAGATTGAGAGAATATAGGAGGTATGGGAGAATGAGAGTGTTATCGAATGATTGTGTGAGTTTATTCTGTTTCTCATTTCCATCTTCTTCTTGTAATTTTCTCATCTCCTCTTCTTGAGTTTCAATAATATGGAGACAATTACCGCATTCTGGGTTATTCGTTTATTGCCAAATTAAGTTTACTTCAATAAGCTTCTGTAATTTGATCTTTGATTGCTCAATTAGACAAGACAAGTTACAATTTATGCTCTTTCAATACCATTTATGTTAAAATTCAGAAGCTACCAATGACAGAAAGGCATCTAATTTCAATTAAATCCACTAATAATAATGTAGAATACACAAGCAAATGCTCATAATATCTAAAATGATTAACTGACAGATAACCTTCTTCTATTTTCTGAAGTTTAATACATAAGAAAAATCAAAACTTTCTCTCCTATAAACAAAGACAATCACAGCATAATCATATTCTCAAATAAAGCGGCCCACAAAAATCGAAAGCTCTCGCGATCACGAACAAACACAATTCTCACTTTCTCATAGAATTTTCAGTAAAAGAGAAGAAACAAAATTGCAAAAAAGATAAGAGAGAACTTATAGGGGTGAATGCAAGGGAAGGAATGGGAGTGGCGGAGAACAGGCTAGAAGTAGAAGTAATTGACGGCCCAAAGCAACAGCAATAGAGCGTATCCGAATTTGTAGAATCTTCGAGCATAGCTCACCGATTCCTCCTCCGATAGACCTAATGGGCCGTTAATTGTAGGCCATATCGGTGATGAATGCAGTACTTCATTAGTAATTTGACGGCCAGTGGCGTTCGCGATGGTCGTGGTGGTGGTGGTGTTCGGTGTGTGTTCGGAAGACATGAGAGATGTAAGGACACAACGGTGATCTGGAAGACGTGAGAGATGCAAGGAAAGAGTGAAGAAGAATATAGAGAAAACGAGAGAAATGAGACGGACAAAATCGACATTAATAAAAAAAAATTTAGCTGATTGTCTCGAAACGCTCCTCCACAAGAGCTTGTCCAAAATCAGCTGGTTGGGTTGGCTCCAAACACTTGTAATAGCTTTTTCATGGAGTCAACCAGCTGAAATGAGTCAACTAGCTAAAAAAGAGCTTATCAGCTCTTTACCAAACATGGCCAATAGCTTTTTCATGGAGTCAATCAGCTGAAATGAGTCAATCAGCTAAAAAAGAGCTTATCAGCTTTTACCAAACATGGCGTCGTGGGCTGTGTGAGTAGCTTGAAAAGATAAGAAAGAGAGGAGCTGGTTTTGTACATAGGAGGGAAGCTGCGTGGGTGGCTGAAAAAAGAAAATAAAAAGAAGAGTATGTGCGTTGGTCTTGCATGCTGGTGTGTGGCGTTTATGTGAGAGGCAGCTAGTGAGTGAAGGGTGTGTGAGGTGAGTTAACGTGCGGTGCTGTCTTGGTGTTGTTTTGTGTTGTCTTTGGAGGCTTGTGTGAGGAGAAGTAGACGTGTCTTGTTGTGTGAGTTGCGTGAAGGGGGGCTTTAAATGAAAATAGGTAGCAGGTGGCTGTTCGCATCTTGAAGAGCTGTTGCGGTGCTGTGGAGGTTAGGCTGGACGTTGAAGGAGCTGTGAGTGGTGTGTTGGTGATGCTAGGTGAGTAACTTAAAATATACGAAGAAAAAAACAGGAGAGTTGAGTGGCGTAAGGTGCCTTGGAGAGTGGCTTGTTGAATGTGAAGTGAGGAGTTAAACGAAATATATATATATATCTATATATATAGGCAATTTGACGCTTGAAGGCATGTCTTTCTTGTCATTTTTATGTTTATTATTTGTGCATACACCAAAAGAAAAGTCGATAAGGTCTTAAACGTTTTTCATCTCCTGTGTGTGTGGGAAATTACTATTGGATAAAATATATTTTTTAATAGTTTTACTTATTTAAAAATATTTTATTATTTAGATTTTTCTAAAAATACTTTATTAATAATTTTTAAAAATAATTATTACTTAGTTTGTATAGAATTATTTTAACAAAGACTACTAATGAAAATATCAAACTAAAATAATCTAACAAGTTCCATCGCATATATAATAATCAAACATAATATATTTTTATTAATAAACAAAAGTATTTTTAAAATTTGTAACATAAAATATTTTTTAATTATATAAAATAATTAAAATTAAAAATTAAGGAGATCTAAATTCTTCTTTTTAAAATTATTTTTCATAATTCTAATATACTTTTTCAAACAGTAGAATGTTATGGAAGTTTTTTTCTTAAATTTATGGAATAATTACAATTAAAAGTTTATGATACTTATTAATTATTAAATAAACAATTTTTAAATTTATTTATTTAAAATTTTAAATAAATACTTATTTGTTGAAAAAAGAACACTTCTTTTTAAATAAAATTTATTGACATAATATCTCTTATTATTATCTCATGTCTTTTTCTTTCTTTATTTTCCTCTTTTTGACTCTTTTTTTTTTGTCTTTTTTTTGGTCTTTTTTTTTTCCTTTTTCTCTCTCTTGTTAGTTAACTTTTTACTTATATTGTTCTTAGACATTTACATTTTGTGTGAGTTGTCTCACCTGATTGAGGCAGTTGCTTTACTCTGACTAGAAAATTAGTTACATTGTTCTAAGTTAATTGCTGGGACATTTGCCTCACTTTAAAGATATAATTTTCTTAAACCAGTTGCTCACTCACTTGAGTTGCCTCATTTTACAACGACAAGTGTCTTACCTCAAATAGATATTTACCTACAATCGTCTTCTCCGGTGGTCTTCGGTGGTTACCGTCCAGGCCCATGGGTCAGAAACCCAAAACATCTTCTGCCTTCAAACGCTCTACTAATCGTCCTCGATTTAAGGCCGACTCTTCGGCCCCAGCCCCCTCCACCGCCGATTCGGCTGCCGTCCCTGGAGCTGCCGGAGGTGGCGACGATGGTCTGGTTCTGCCTTCCCCGTCGTCGTCCATGGGGCAGCAGTTCCTGCTTGCCCCCGATGGTTTCCCTCCTTTATCGGTGTCCCTTACGCTATCGGCTGCCTCTCTTCCGTCGCCTGCTCCAACCGCGCCGGCTTCCTCCTCCGTTACTGCTCTCGCCGGTGAGGAGCCTGTCCCTCCTTTGAAGCCCGCCGCCCCTCCTCTGCTGTGGGCGGAGGCACACACGTGCCCCATGTGCTAGCCTATCTCATGGGCCATTCTGATGGGCTTCAGCATCTTGGTAGACCTAGTGATGAAGGGCCAGCCTTTGGAGGAGTACCTCAAGGAGGAGGGCCTCCCCTTCCAGCCTCTCTTGGATTGTAGCCCACATTGCCTCAGCCAATTTCTCATGGGCTGCCAGGCCAACCCTAGGCCCATGGCCCAACAGCATTTGGTGGGAACTTAGGAGGGCAGCAGCCCACTGATCGATTATTTCTGCAAGCGTACAGAATCGTCCTAGTACCTGCACAGTGAATATTCTAAAGTCGTCTCCCTCAAGAACCAATTTTTTTACTAGTCAATTTAAACCTAATTAATTGTATGTTATCGACAGAAAATTGTAAACAAAATGATTGGATTGGTTGATCAATTA
>JAOQMR010000005.1:3509603-3523840 GCA_027563865.1 Erythroxylum pelleterianum
AAAATCTAATTCATTTCAACCATCAGATTTCTCCAATTTTAAGAACTTTTCATGGAATAAGCATGGAGATGAAAATGACTTTAGAGTTCCTGGCTCTGTTAATTCAGGAGCTGATGTAAATTGTGACAACAGGCGGCACAGTAAAAGTCAAGATCTGGCCTGCTCAAACTTGAGCTATTCAATGCAACCTGGAAAGCTTAAGAAAGGATTGGAAACAATAAATCTTCAGGCAAGAGAATATCTTAGGAACAAACGTCAAGAGAATGCAAAAGCATGTCAGAATCTTATGGAAGAATCTGATTCAGTGCCATCACTTAAAGATCAGACCTTAGCTGATGCGTCTGCTAGCCCTTCAGTCAGGGTTAAAAATATTGAATCAATGAAGCAAGCACATTCATTATCAGGTTGGGACTGTAGGAATAATATGGGAGATGTTTCAAAATGCTTAAATGGTGCAAATGTAATATTAAACCAACAGTCTGCCACAACACAGGATACAACAGTCAGGGATAATATTTCAGTAGAATCGTTAGGGGACAGAGGTGATGAAAATTCTTCCAAGTCGAGAAGTGAATCGAATTCAAGGCCATCACTTGGAGATGATAACATAAGTCCTAGAAGGGTTGAGAATTGTAGTGAGAACTATGGAAACAAGAAGCATGATTCTCTACAGATGGAGCTTGTAGAAACACCTGATGATGTTTCAGAATCTTCCATGGTGGACTCTAGAACAGCTTTGATTGTAACACCTGATGATGTTGTGGAAGTAATAGGGGAGAGGCAATTCTGGAAAGCTAGAAGAGCTATTGCAAAGTAAGTTTATTTGTCTTGTTGTTGCTGTTTCACTTCTAATGTTTCCAGTTCATTGGAATTTGTGGTACTTGGTTAACACAGTTTGATTTTATGTTGATGTTAAGTTATAACTTTAACCATTTATGGCAGTTGCTCTCCTTGCATACTTATTAAATTATCTGTATCTTAATGAATATCATGTCAATTATGGTATTGTGTAAGTTTCTATTTATGTCAGAACTTTGTGGACTAGGTTTTTTCAAGTTGTTTAAGTTAATTGAGTAGCTTCTTAAATATACCTTCAGGTGGAGTGATTGTTTGATAGATTGTATGTAGAGCAAATATTAGGGGAGAAAAAACTGCTGGTAAGTACAATAAAGATGATAAAGGTTCTTTTCTATTATTTTGGTTGAAAATTTCCTTTAAAATGTTAGGGATGGAGTTCTGTTTGCTTTTAGGAATTGCAATTATTGAAAATGCCTGAAATCATTGTGGAAAAATCCTACATAAGGGCATATCATGTTTAAAGTGAATTGGTATATTTCAATCTTCAATCAGTCAGTGGCATTGTCAGTAAAATGAGCAGGCAATCAAAGTCTACTTGCAATATAGTTAATTGTATATTTCAAGTTGCTTAACTTCACCTAAAGAATTGTTTGAAGTTCTCTAAAAGTAATGCAGATATAATACCTTCAAATGCATGTGGTATTGTTGTGAACCTGACCATTAGCAGCTTTTGGCTTTATCGAAAATGTGTCTATATGTATTTGTGAATATGTATGTTCTTTGTACATATGAAGATTTCTTAATCTGCCAGTTGGAAATTTTCCAGATGCTTGGTTAGTTATTTGGTTTTGTTCATCCTTGTGCGCTTAACCTGATGTAAATTGTGCCTAAGGAGGAACAATATATGTTTTTATATTGTAGAAGTTTTTATCTCTCTCTCGCTTTCTCTCTCTCTCATATATTCATTGATTCCAATAAATTCTTGCAGGAAGAACGAATTATCCACATGTAATCCTGCAAGAAGTTTGTGTATTTCTTTCTAGAGTGTAATTCTGTTGCATTTCTTTCTAGAGTGTAATTCTGTTTCTGTAATTAATGTGAGGCTCTATTTTTGGGTTAGGCATACTGATTGCCTTATTGCTGTGTCTTTGTTCTCTCGAGTATTTGACAAGTTTCTTTTGCTATCATTTCAGCCAACAAAGAGTATTTGCAATACAAGTATTTGAGTTGCATAGACTTATAAAGGTGAATGGAGACAAGTTAATTAAAAAATTCTTGTCTTGGTTTCTCAGGTGTAATTGTGAGAAACTAATCTAAGATTAATCTGCACAGGTACAAAAGTTAATGGCTAGTTCACCCCAACTCTTGCATGAGGATGACCTTTATGTGGGAAAAGCATCTCCTGTGAAGAAGCTGCAATCCGAGTATGCCATAGAGCAAATACCCTTGACTGTTAAACCGAAAGAGCGATATCAGAAACCACTGCCAGATACTGAATTCGCTGATGAGAATAATGTTGGGAAACTACCCCTTCCTTCTGTCAACAAGGAAATCAATAAAGCACGTCCTTCCCAGCAATCAAATAATGGGCCACCTTCAGGAACTGCACTACAAGCACCTGTGGCTTCAAATAGCAATCTAACTCCATGGTATTTCCCACCACCTGGAAATCAGTGGTTAGTTCCTGTGCTGTCCCCATCCGAGGGACTTGTATACAAGCCCTGCACAGGTTCATTCCCCCCTACAGCTGGATATATGGCACCTGTTTATGGCAACTGTAATCCTATGGGCCTAACACCAGGGAGTGGAGACTTGTTGAATGCAGCTTATGGTGTTCCGGCTCCACACCAGGAAGGATTTGGTCTCGTTTCTGGTACCCCTCCATTAGGGCAGACTTGTTTTCTACCATATGGCATGCCATTCTTGAATCCCTCAGTTTCTGGCTCGGTGGAGCAGATGCGATCATTCTCTGCACCCGAGTTGAAGGACAACCATGTAGCAGTTGGAAACGTTAACTTAATGTTCCCTCACCAGAGCTCACGCAGCATGCCAAGCCAGACAAGTAAAGTAATCTCTCGTCCTGTTGAGAAGTCTCAAACGATGAAGGAAAGTGATGTACAGGGAAGTACGGCAAGCAGTCCAGCGGAGAATAGAGGAAATGCTCTTCCACTTCTTCCCAGAGAATCAACAGTTCAGGCATCTGATCAAATTGCTCAAACTAACAAACAAGAGACACGGGCATCTGATCGAAATGGTCAAACTAACAAACAACAGGCACAGGTGATAAAGGTCGTACCGCATGACCCTAGACTGGCAACTGAATCGGCAGCACGGATTTTCCGGTCTATACAAAAAGAGAGAAAACATGGTGAATAATTTGTGGGAATTGCATTTGGTGAGATATATAACAAAGGAAATGCCTTTGTTTTTTTTTTTTAACTAGTTGAATGTTTTATGTACCTGTAATGTTGTGATACACTGAGCTTGTAAATATTAATGGTGTTTAACGGGATATTATGTTTACTGGTTTGCAATCTAATCTTTCATCTTTGTTCGGAAAATACCAAGAGCAGCTCATTTGGAATCCTTGTGTTGTCTGCCTCCATGTACTTTTGCTTATTACATCGATGTCCAATTTAGCCCTTTAGTTAATATTTCTTCTGCTCAAAGATTGTTATTCCATTCAGATGAAACATTGCTTCTAAGTTTTGGTTTGCAATTGGAAGATCAATAGCACGATACAATGCAATCTACCAATTGTTGAGGTAAAGTTCTGATCTTTAATTTTCAAAAGGATCAATCCCGCTCTCCGTGGTATAAAATCTTCAGCTTCTCATATAAAGCATTTTCTCATATTCTCCTTTTAGTTCGATTAAAATCTTCCTCAACATCTACAAATAAAGGCAACGTGTCCACAAAACTTGGAAACTGATCTCTACAATCACGTGTGACTTGATCAATGTCTTATAACAAAAAGCAATCTTTGTTTGTTGAACAAGATTACTCACGCGCCCAATCGTTCATTGAAAGCCACTACCTGATTACATCCAAACATCTGATGCTAAAACGCTCCACGATTGGACAGTGACTGGACGGACATGGAAACAGAACGTGGTTAGAACTCCCCAAAAACATAAGACACGAGTCACTGATTCTGATCTTTAACGGATTTTTATCTAAAAGATTGGCCAAACTTCTGAGAGAAAAAATCAACGTGTGGTTATAATGCTCAGGTTAGCTCGCTAATTGCTCACACGTGAGTTTAGACCCAGTCTTCCGTACAATTGTCAAAGTGGTTTCAGACGATTTTCTTATTACCCCTTTTTACAGGCTGAGACTAAAAAGGAACGTGGCAGAGTTACTTTATAATTAGCATACGGATCGGGGCACTCCTGTGGAATTGTTAATGAGAGTGCTTTCTTCGTAAAGTTTCGAACTTTTCTGTAAATGGGGTCGTGTTTTCTTTAGCAGGAAATAAGTTTTTAAGTGAAAAGGTGCGATCTTTAGCAGTTTAGTCCAAATGGGTATTGTTGATCTTTGGCGATCGAGTTTGAGACCATTGTATGGAGGCGTGTAGTAGATATTGTGGGTCCCGTTCTGAAGTGGCAGGATCTAACTTGTTGGAACTGGAAAAAGTAAAAAGCTTGTGTAGTTTTTAATTCGGGAGGAACTTTTTTGTGTTCTGTCCACTTGGGACCCGCATAGCCCACACCTCGTTTGTTGTCGTTTTCTTGGCTTTGCATAGCTCTTTGGGTGAGATCCTCTCTTATGGAATTCCGAGGCAACCCTCTTCTCTAGCCGAATCTACCTTTTGCCACATATTACCTGTTGATTCTGTCTCCACTTACTTTCTCCTCTGTTCCTCTCCATCTTTGTTTCTCGTTTTCTTTTCACTACCATTTCCCTATCCTTTTTAACACGTTCATATGTTATTTCCAGTAATGTCATGTTTTCTTCTTCTTGGCTCGTGAATTTCAGCTTCAAGTTTGGATTTTTCGAGGTTGGTTAGCTCTGGGTTGTTATAAAGTTGGGTTATAATCAACTTGGTCGATCATCTTTAGTCTGAGGAATTGGTTTTCCCAAGGGGGTTGCTGTAAAACTCATATTCTTGTCAATTTCCTTTCACCCTCTGTTGATTCTATATGCTTATCCACAAGGAGGTTTGCCTTTTTGAGGTGGGGATAATTTGAGTAACTATAAAAATCCACATCTACATCAAGTGGCTACTTTCTGTTCTTCATGGTTGGATTTATTCCAAAAGCTTCTTTATTGAAGGAGGCTGATCTAGAGTACTTCTGGAATGAGTGAATTCTGAACAAAGTAACTATTTTGCTACCCTGTATACAAAGACCTTTTGGTTTTGCACTTAAAGATTTCAATCTGAATTGATCATCGGGTAGGGCAATCCTTTTTTCTGATGTAAAACTTTTGCTTTAAAAGGATGGTGTTTGGATCTTGCCGTGAATTCGACAAAAAAGCAAGTTTTTGTGAGTCGAGTTTGGGGTGAAACGGAGAGGTTGGCAAGATGAGAGGTACAAAAGATGAGGAAAAGATGCTAAGCCCTATGTTTCCAAGGCTTCATGTGAATGATACAGAGAAAGGAGGACCAAAGGCACCTCCAAGGAATAAGATGGCTCTTTATGAACAACTCAGTATCCCTTCACAAAAGTTGAGCTCTGGATCACCGTTTATGTTGCCTCTTCATCCTAACAATGGGAACAGTTTGGTTGCTTCAATGTCCACAAGCCATGTGAGTTATCACCTTCTTGCTCTATGCAGCTTACTTTTATTACCAATTGAGTAATTTAATTTCTGCTTTATCTACTTGCTATCATGTCTGATTGGTTCCTCAAATGATTAACTTTGCTAGGTTTTTTCCACTCTTTAGGAATTGAAATGATGTTAGGATGCCACTGACTCAGTATTTTGATGCACTTGTTTCCTCATTTACTTGTGGGTATATTATCAGTGTTCCTATACTGTAAACAAGCAGTTCCTCTGTTTTTTTCACAATCATAGAAGTTCATCTGTGTTTTTCTTTGGGATATTTCAAGTATTATGCCAATTTTTGTCTTATTTGACTACACTGAAGAGTTGGCTTCATGATCTTGAACTTTGATTTTCTGCTACGAAGGGTTGTGCCCATGAGAGAAGTGCTTTTATCCCGTTCTGCAACTCTCCTGCAAATTCACATGTTGCTGAAAAGCTCTTTTCTTATTGTTCTGGTGGAGGCAACATAAATGGTGATATGGCAAGTCAAAATACAAAATCTATGAATGGAACAAATGATCAAAGTGTGAGTATCACTGACACAAATGACCAAAGTGTGAGTATCACACTGACTTCGGGTACAACTCCGAAGTTTAACTTATTCCAATCACCAGCTTTCTCCAATCTTAAAAGCATTTCATGTAATGAACCTGGAGATGAGAAAGATTTAAGAGTTCCTACTCAATCAGTAGCTGCTCTAACTTGTGGCAGAAGCTGGCACCAAATAAATCAAGAAAATCTACCTCATTTGAACTTGAGCTTCTCAATGCCATTGCAGAATGTTTCTAATAGGCATAAGAAAGGAACTGAGATCACAGTTCTAAAAGAAAAAGATTATCTGAAGAACCAAAATCAAGATAATGCAAAAGCATCTCGAATTCCTGATTCTCTGGAAAGATCTGCGCCTGTACCATCAGTCAAAGGTAAGACCGTGGCCAATACCCTTTCCATGGCTGATAACCTTTTGAGCCCATCAAGCAGAGTGTCATTGAAGGAAACACATTCATCATCAGATCGAAAATATAGAAGCATTGCAGCAGGTGTGCTGAAAAGTTTAAACTGTACAAGTTCACGAATAAACCAAGAGTCTGTCACAACACAAGAGAAAACAATTCTCAGAGATGTGGAGTGCACAGGCAGCAGAGGCAAAGAAAATGCTTCCAAGTTGCAAGGTGAATCATATTCAAGGCATTCATTTGGTGATGATAAAAGAATTCCTAACGAAGTTCAGAATGTTATTGAGTCCTCTGAGGAAAGGAAACATGGTTCTTCACAAATTGGACATGCTGAAAGATGTGATGATGCTTCAGAGACTTCCATGGTGGATTCCATAGTGGCTTTTACTATAACACCTGATGATGTTGTAGGAGTAATAGGGGAGAAGCAATTCTGGAAAGCAAGAAGAGCTATTATAAAGTGAGTAACTCAATCTTACAGTTGCCATTTTCATAAGGTGCAGCTAATATCATCCAGATTATGATGTTCATGGCACTTTCAGTTCTGTTAAAAAAGAAGTGATGATTTGCTCCAGATTGCCAGATTCTGATATAATTCTTTGTCTCTTCTTTTCAGCCAACAAAGAGTATTTTCTATACAAGTGTTTGAGTTGCATAGACTCATAAAGGTAAGCAGTTATATACGGTATTTATTCTCTTGGTTCCATTGATATAACTTTGAAGAAAGCAGTCCTTAACATTAATTCGCTACAGGTACAAAAGACAATTGCTGGTTCCCCCCATCTCTTGCATGAGGATAGCCTTCATGTGGGGAAAGCTTCATTAAAGTCATCCCCATTGAAGAAGTTACCATCTGAGTATGCCATAGAGCCAACACCCGAAATTGTTAAACCAAAAGAGCAATCTCAGAAACCACAATCAAATACTGAATTTGCTGATGAAAATGCTGTTGGAGGACCTCCTTTTCCTTCTGCTAACCTTGAAATTAATAAACCACTTCTTGCCCCTCGATCAAATTACGAGCCACATTCGGGAAGTTCACTGCCAGTTCCTATGGCTGCAACAAATACCAAACCCACTCCATGGTGTTTCCCAGCACCTGGAAATCAGTGGTTAGTTCCTGTGATGTCCCCATCTGAGGGACTTGTCTACAAGCCTTATTCGGGACCATGTCCTCCAACGCCTGGATTCATGACACCAGTTTATGGCAGCTGTGGTCCGATGAGCCTAACACCAGGTAATGGCGACTTCCTGAATGCGGCTTATGGTGTTCCAGCTAGCACCCCTCCTTTGGGGCAGACCTATTTTCCACCTTATGGCATGCCAGTCCTGAACCAGTCAATTTCTGGCTCATCTATGGAGCAAATGAGTCCATTCACTGGACCTCAGTCAAAGAACAACCAGGTATCAGTTGGAAACATGAACTTAGCGTTCCCCTACCGAAGTTCTTCTAACATGGCAAGCCAGACAAGTAGAGTGATTCCCCGTTGTGGTGGGAAGTTTCAAGCATCAAAGGAAAGTGATGTACAAGGAAGTACTGCAACCAGTCCGGAGGAGAGGGTTAAAGGGAATGCTCTGCCACTTTTTCCTACAGAACCAACAGTTCAGGCATCTGATCAACGTGCTCAAACTAACAAGGAACAGACACGGGTGATTAAGGTTGTCCCTCACAACCCAAGATCAGCAACTGAATCAGCAGCCTGGATTTTCCGGTCCATACAAGAAGAGAGAAAATATTATGACTAATTTGTGGGAATTGTATTCATTATCAGTAAGTTATTACAAGGGAAAGGTAAGTATTCTTAATAGTTGCTATGATCTATGTTTACAACAAGTACATATTTAATGTGATTAACAAGATGTTAACTAGAGTCAGAATGTTATTTTGGAAGATTGCCTGGTCCTTGCTGTTTACTAAGCATTCCAAATTTGATTTTGGTCTGCATGTATGAATTGAAATTCCAAAATTTTCAAATGGTTTGCTGCAACTCTTAATTCACTTTCAACTCCTTCAACAAGATTAGTTTAAACAAGGCTTTAAACTGTTAGTGGACAAGAAACTTATCACCCAGCCTGCTGGTATGATATTATTCAAGTCTGTTTCCACTCCGGAGATGTTTTAGCTGGACTATAGTTCCCCTTTTTCTTGGTTTTGGAATCGTTCTTGGTGGTAATACATGAACTCGGTCCCATTTCATTATCATCTGTCAAATTTGCTTGGAACTTCTTTGGAGTTTTGGCTTTGAAGTTCAAACGGGAAAGAAATAGTTTTTGGTTGGTAACAAGGTAAGAGTTATGTTAGTATAGTTCTCTTGCAATTTTAGCATGATGTACTGCTAAACCTTTCCTCCAGTAAGCAAGTTAAATTCAAACTTATTGAATACCAACTTTATAATATATTGAGAAACCAATCACAAATAAGATGCCAATTCAGGACTATGTTCCTGCAACCTTATCCATTAGACAAGTATTCTGAAGTAACTTTAACAACTAATGTTTTTCATTTTTTGTTCTTTATTAGCTTTAGAAATGTTTCAAAATTCACCAAGCTTCAACTAAGACCACCTACAGTTGTGTCTATGGACATCGGTCAGAATATCCAGGACCTCCGAAATACAAGTGAACTCCTTCCATACTCACTTCATCTTTTAAGATCGTTATATAGTAGCAGGGTGTCCTGGTAATGAATGGTAGAAGAGGATATGCAATTCTGAGAACATTAGAAGCATCAACATATTGAAGATGCCTTATGTAAGCAGCTTTACCAAACCCTTCAATGGGATAATGACCACTACCCATCTCAGTGGTGGTATGGTGACCTCCATATTGATTGTTGATTACCTGTCCACCAAAACTTATTAGGTTTGCACTATCTGCTAATGATGTGAAGAGGTCTGCAGGCCAATATCCTAAATCCTGACCCTGAAACGTTAGCCACCAATTTCCACTTGAATTATCCTGAAATATTGAACAACAGACTAGTTAAAGAATCAATAGAAAATTAATTCTCCGCTTATGATGAAAAAGTATGGAAATCCAACTCAGGAATTTCATGCTGGTTTCAGGATCAGGTTTAGTTATCTAGAGTCGTAAAAATTTACCTTGTGAATGATGACCGTCATTTCATATTGGTCTCCGCCACAGATGGATGTTGGCTGTAGAGCAAAACCAAGAACATACTCAGGATTTACTTGTATAAAACCAGGACATTCGAGATTGTAGCAACCGGTACTTCGATAAGCATCTCTCTGGAGGACCAAACAGAAAATACATCAGATACTGAAGAAACTGTTAAAAGAAGAACTATAACATTATTTCCTGGGACGATCTACATTGGTTTGCATGGAGAGGATCGAATAAACTTACAGTCCAAAAGGAAAAGAATCTTGTTACATTGCTTCCAGATTGAACCTGTAATGATTCAATAGAAAGTAAAAACCTTGGTGCTATGTTCTTAGACCATAGTTTTGTTATTAATTTCTGGTTGCAAACCATATATGTTCGAGTATTTCATATTGACTAAACATGAAATTGTTTAAAGGTTTATAAGTGGTAAGGGTCAACTATCTAAATGACTAGTTTCAGTCATTTTAACAATAGTTGACCCAAGTTCAATTATTGTCAGTAATTGGAGTGTTAAAGTATCCTATATTAACTAAATATGAAAATATTAAAAGGTTTCTAAATAATAAGCGTCAACTATTGTCAATATTGTTAAAAAATTCTAATAATATATTCTTTTTCTTTTTCTGTTTTCCAAAATTTTAATAATATATTCCTTTTCCTTTTCTATCTTCCATGTCAGGAGAATGTAGAAGATTATGTAATGCAAGTTAGTGACACAAACCTGCCACCCAACTTCAATGCTGTTCAAGTACTCTCCATACCCTGATACAATCCACATCTGAGCAGTACTTACTTCTCCAGGATCAACTACTTTCGGAACCCATACATTGAATGTTGCACAAGCTCCATAGTAAGTGCCACCAGTAACAGAAACCCGAGCATACTAATATATACACAAGGCAATCATCATGCAGAATATCTGATGAAATGGAATGATTATGATGCATACAAGGTTTTAATTTGCAGTCTTTGCAATAGATTTCAACCTTAATATTGCGGTTACAGTCTTGTTATTTACAATTTCATTTAACAGTATAATCCTCAATCCACAATTTAGAACTTGGAGAGCATAATCACATAAGAAGTTTTTCAAAATTGTACCTCATAAGTAGCTGAAGGAGTGAATTCGGATATGTCTGCCCTATTTGGAATTGGTGGACTAACTGGCCGATGAGTGAATGCTCTTGTTCTTAGAATTGGGACTGTTCCTTCAGGACACTTAATTTTATTGAACCAGCTTTGGAAGATCTTAGAAGAGTTTGTTGCTTGCGCTCCATTGCCACTGGGAAACGAACTTGGTTTCATCTGAAAGTGCAAAAAATGGATTATAGTAAATGATATTATGACTTTTTATATATAAAATAGGATTTAATTCAACTGTGGAATCAAATTGAAAATAATCATATTTATATAAGTGGAAACAGACCTGTATACTATGGTTCTTGAGAAGTGGATGATCAAAAACAGGTTGCTTGTAGATTTCAACACAATCAATTGCATCACCATCATTCTAGGAAGAAAAAGAAAAAGAAATCAATCATTTCAAAATGTGCTTATTCTTTAAATTGAAGTTAGATTATGTGTTGAAATTTATGCATTTTCATGAAATCATTTTTTCTCTCTACATCTAATTTAATACGCATATTAAAGAAAACACAGTTTCTAATACGACCGTGTTAGAAATTATGTACTCGTTGTTAAAACTAGAATTAAGTACACATTATGTCAACATACCTTAATGGTTTTCTTGGCTGAAATCCTACTTCCATCGCCTAATCCATAGCTCCAAATTTGAGCAAAAGCTATAAAGAAAAATATGCAACTCCCAATGTTTTTTCGATGACATTGAGAAGCTATTGTACCTTGAACTATTAGGTGTTCTTCACTCTTTCATGTTTGAGTGCTATTTACATATATCTAGGTCAAACTCTTGAATGAACTCATCATTAACTTTCCCATTTTAGTTGAGTAGATACTGCCTTTTTAATGTTACTAAATAGTAAATTATACTAAAAATGAATTGCCACCAAAGTAGGTTTTTAATATGGCTTAAATGCATGTATAACTTTCTTCTTTGTTATTAGAATCATAATAATTATAGTTTACCTTTTTTTTTTTGAACACCCTACTTACAAGAGGGGCTAGCAGGGAATCGAACTTGAGACCTAACCGAAATCAAGTCTCGCTCTCAACCATCGAGCCACACCCCTTGAGGGCAATTATAGTCTACTTTTATTCACAAGAATTTGCATTATTGGAGACAATTGTTGCCAAGGCTCCAAATGGAGCATGTAACAAATCTCTGTTTTATGGGGATACCAATACCATTATATTTTTCTCCTTGTTTAAATTTAAATTTATATATTTTAATTCATATTTTTATTCAGAAATCTCTAATCAAATAATATCTATTTGATATCACATCTAAGGGATTTTTTGGTTCGAGATTGATGAATCAATGTCATTTTATTATTATCAAATGCAATATTTTCTCTAATTTGTGGTCTTTAAAATGCTTATTAAAATATAAGCAAAAATAACTAATAAAGAGAATAAAGAAAAAAAAGAAGATAATAAATTTACATAATTCTGTCTTTAAGGACACAGTTCAAAAACATAACATAAAACTTACATAAGATTGAACTTGTGTCTATTATTTTGATATTTCTGTAAATTTATTAGGTATTCTAGTAAATGAAAAAATGTCCAACGATTAGTCATTTCATATTCCTACTTCCCTCATTTTCGATGTCATTTAAACATATTCTAGTTAATTTATAATTGAATTATACTCAATTTGAACATAAAATTCAATGAACTTTTTATTTGATAATTCATATATCTTATATGAAAGGTTGGCAATGACTAAATTAAATTTCACAAAGTCTTATATCAAAATTTATTTTCAAGTTTAAGCATGAACTCGAGTTTAATCAAATCTATTTTGATTTGATTAGGTATTTGATCTCAAATTTGAGATTGATTAAATCTATTTTATTTAGTCGATTTTTGAACTGATTTAGACCTAAGTTAAATTGTAATGATTAATTAAATTGAAAAATTTTCAAACTTAAATATAAACTTAATTAATTTTTAACATTCATCGAATTAAAATTAATTTATTAATTTTAAATTGAATCAAATCGTATCCGAGCTAATTTATCATCTTTAATTTCATGTGAATATTTATAACAAGTTTCTTTATTTGACAATGTTATTTATAGGCACATTTTTTAATTTTCTTACTTGATAATTCTTTAATTACGTTATCTTTAATTTTTTAACCCCTTTCCCAAAACATGTTGCAATAAATTACAGGACATCAGATTTAGCCACTTGATTTGCTTAATTTTTTTTAATCTACTCCTAAGAGCCTATCTATTTGCACTGGTTTGAAAATCCAGGACCTCCGTAAAAAACATGAACTCCTTGATCGATGCTTGGATCCTCTTTCCCCACAGTAAGATCATAGCAATCTGGTCTTGTAACACTTTGTTTAAGATCAGATGCGTCTCTGAGAACACCGGAAGAGTCCACATACGAGAGATGGCCTATGTTAGCTTGCTTTACCAAACCCTTCACCTGGTAATCCTCCACTTCCCATCTGAGTGGTGGTGGGGGTGACCTTGAGCGTGTTTGTTCATAACATGTCCACCAAAGTTTATGAGGCTTGAACCATCCGCTAATGATGAGAAGATGTTTCCAGGCCAGTATACTCCAGATTCTGAAGGGTCAGCCACCAGTGTCCACTAAATGTATCCTACTTAATTAGATGGTAAAAAAATGACAAATTTTTAATTTTTATTCTTATAATTGATAAATTTAGACAAGGCATTATGATATTAAAAATTTTAAGTTCAAAGAGTAATCTAATTTTGAAATATTTTTATTTTAATTCTAAATAATAAAATATGATGGAGGAGATTATGCGATAATTAAAAATATTGTTAAATTATAAGTGATAGTTATCAAAATATGAGAATCAAAATTTAAAAAAATCAAATAACAGGAAAATTTAACGTAATTAAGTCGTAAAAGAATTTTTGTTATTTTAATTTTGAAATAAAAATATAATATTTAAGAGTTATAAAAATAAATACTAAAAACTGAATTATTAATATAAAATATATTAACAAATATTAAATTTTGATATATTAAAAGAGTAATTATGATGAACTCTGATGATTAAAAGAATTGGAAAAATTTAACTCAGAAAAGTTTAAGGATTTGGTGCAGTCCAGGAAACCTTTAAATATCTGATATGTGGATTCATATATTTACCTTGTGCATGACGACATCTGTTTCAAATTGGTTTCCTCCAATGGTGGATACTTGTTCCAGGGCATAACTGTTAGGAAATTAAACTATTTCCACACTACTAGAAAGCCAATAGAACAAACACACACAACATAAAATTTGATAACAGAGTTCGACCAAATTGTGCCTACGTCTCCGAAGCTACTGTACACCCACTACAACAAAAATAACATACGGTAACATGTGATAAGTCTTATTAAATATGAATGGTAACACTAATGACTATGCTATGACAACCCATGTTACTAAAGATATGATGCTTTAGTAACA
>JAOQMR010000005.1:3594310-3605424 GCA_027563865.1 Erythroxylum pelleterianum
TGGTAGTAGCCAAGACCACAGACAGGTCTTTGCCACCAGCCTGAATGCTCACTGTCTTTTGGTTAGCCAACCCTACAAATTTAACCCCACAATCAAACCATCGATTTCTTACACAAACACACAAAATCTCATAAACCCAGATCAGCAAACATAAAAAGCTCCAATCTTCACATATAGCAAAACAAGTCATTCCAGTTTCGCAGCCAAAATAAAAATAACCAACCAAAACAGTCACTCATTTCTTCAATAAAGAAAAAAATACACACACAAACCAAGAGCAACCCATGTTCGCGTATAAAGAGAAAAAGAAAGCTACAGAAAGTGAATCACCAGAGTGCTTGTAGGAGTTGAGGTTATAGAGATTGTTGGGCTCTTTACTGAACTGAACTTTGGCATTTCCTCTACCGAACTGCTTCACAAGAAAACAGTTGTTTTTCTTCACCATCTCCCACACCAACTGCCCCGGCGCCGTTGTCATTTTGACCTCTCACCGTCTGCTCTCTCACTCTCTATCTCAGCTTCCCCAAGAGTATATGACTAGAACAAAACTAGCTACAACGAGACGGAGACACGAGAGTTTGCTAGGTTTTATAGTAAACCCTAATCTGAATCTTGTCGAGCACAATTATTAAAATGTCCTCGTTAGTGTATTCCCGGTTTGGATCGGTTGAGCCCAAAAAATGAACATTGGGCTTTGTTTTCCATCTTTTGTGCAAATTCTTTCTTTCTTTTTAAACTGAAAAGTAAATTAATATACTAATAATTCAATAATTTTAGTCCAATTAGCATATTTAGAACTTGACAATTTATGCCTTAACTCTTATTTAATACACACTTTTTTTCTTTATCCCATTATTGACATATATATTAAATTTAGTTAAAGTTGACAAATTAAACCTGACTCGATTCGACTCGAAATTAATATATCAAATTACAATTTTTTGAATTTCGGACATAACTTAAATTTGAGAGTCGACTCGATTCAACTAAAACTTATTAGATAAAATTAAACTAATTAAAATTACTTAAACATGTATAAAAATTTAGCTAGAATCGATAATTTGAACCTATTAGTTAAAATCGATAATTTGAACCTATTTCTTCTCAACCCAAAATTAACATATTAAACTTAAGTTCACAAAATTCTAAGCTCGGCTTTGAGAGTCAACTTGACTTAACCAGAGTCAGTTAGATAAAATGATATTGTTTTGATCTAATCGATTAAAATGACTTAGAATATTTATAAATTTTAGTTAGTTGACAATTAAAACTCTACTCAGTCAGACTTAAATCGAGCATGGTTCAAGTCTACACATTGGTTCAGTACAACCCGAAATACTTAGACAAAATAATATCGTTTTAATTTAAATGACCAAAACGACGTTTTTTAAATTATATATTAAAATGACATTATTTTAATTAATAAAATTAATTCATCATTTTGATCTTGACTTACACCAATTAAATCGAGTTCAAATTGAATTATTAGGTTTGGATTGCATTTTTAAGATCCATATCCTAAACCAACTTGACCAATTATCATCCTTAAATTTAGCTGAAACTCCTAACAACCATTCATGCTTACAAATAAGAACTTCTATACTAGAAAAGTGCACAAAACACTCATGATCTGAAGTGTGTATGCCAAACTAACTTGACGTTCTTTTGCGGAACAACATCAAATCATTGACAGAATCCGAGAGCTTCACCCATATACCAACGGATTTTGCATTGAATCACATGTATGCTAACGTGATATTTAATCCAATCCAAGTTCATTTTCTAACATCATTGTGGACCAATATAAGTCAGCTCAATGCACTTGCAAGTTGCTAACAACACCAACAGCCCATCATCTTCCTTAAGTGGACTAGACTGTTCTCAAAACATGTGATTCAACAGCTTTCACCAGCAACAGACCTACAGGTAGAAACAGGCACACAAAATGTTCCAGCTCCAAACCATTAGGAACCTTTTCAGGTAACAAAAATGGCAATGGAACGTAAGAACAAAGATCAGGCCTACACGTAGAAACAGGCACACAAAATGGCTGCAATATTTGAAGCAATAAAACAAATGGTATTTGAGCTTGGAATAAATTAACAATCTTGTCCCAAGTTGCCGAAAATTTAGGTTATCAGTCACCCTCCTGAGCCAACATCATTCCATAGGCTACCTTGTATCAGGTAACAAGTGTACCTAATACCAAGATCATCATCTTTACAACTCACCTAATGTTACATATGTACAAAACCAAAGCAGCTTTCATCTATTATCATTCTCGCTGTTCTTTCTACAACATTAAATTGAATTATACAGAAGGATTCTAACTTCAATGACAATAGCATAACTGAGCATGTTAGAATGAAAACTAAGCAGAATAAACCTTCCCAAAAGGGTCCAAATTCATGGAGATGATCCATGTTCTGCGGCAGTACCTTGAAGGAAGTTCATGAGTTGTCTGAACGCTGCAGCTGCTGCATCTGTCGTGCCGAACCATTCATTCCCTCATTTATCCTACTGAAGACTAATTTGAGGGGAATACAAGCTATAACTGGACCCTTGGGTTTCTCAACCACTGGTTTCTTATATTCTTCTTTATTACGAGTCAACGAAGACAGTTTTCTAATCTTTTTGGATAATAGTCCTGATTTCCTCAATTTAGCAGATTTACTAGGTGAAAATCTTGACTGCTTCGTAGGAATTCTTCCTGCTTCAGTTCGCATAACTGTATTACTTTGTTCAGCAGCTTCCAGAACACTTTCATGAGTTGCATCACATTCACAGCTAGTGATTATCTCATCACAATAGCCGTCATCCAGAGGCTCAACAGTTAAAGGGTGACCAACAATGGCTTTACCATTTAATTTGCTCATCAGAGAAACCAGTGGAACATGTTGTGGCCGGTAGTTGGCTCTAACCTCAAGCTTGACATCAAAAAGTTTTGAAGCACTACGGCCGTTTCTCCCTGGAAAATCTGAGGTCTCATACTTAGAATTAACTGTAAAGCGTGACTGCCGGAAAGGAAGTAATCTTTGGGGAGGCAGAGACGCCTCCCCTGATGCCCCCCCTACTCTAGGTTCTGTTAGAGAAAAGGGCTTACCCCAATCTCCAATCCTGTCTAATCGATCTTCTGCAGAAGTGGATTTGACTTGCAAGTTGGAACCGAATGAAGGAAAGGTCCTTCTGTTGCCATGACCATCAAATTTCTGATCGGAACCCTGAAGGAAACCGTCCATTTGCCCTGCATCTGCTGAATAAGCATTGGCTTCATCATCCATGTCAACATAGTATCTCTCTCGTTTTCTGTTCTTATTCACATGTCTTGAATTCCTCTTTCCCTTTCTATGCCACTTTGAGGTGCCTTTCTCTATCCTTTGGCTGATGTTGCTAAAATGCTTTGCCGCTGAACTGGTAGAAGCAGATTCATTAATTCCCTCATTTTTTGAAGACATTGCTTCTGCTTGACTATTTTGACCAGATTGTCTCCTCAATCCATCAACTTGGTGCCTTAAAGATGAAGACAGCATGGGGGACATACCTGGAGAATATAAGCAAATCAGCAAATGGAGTAATGTTCCACAATAGTAACTACTTACACAAGTGTAAACATCAAATTTGCAGAAGTCCTAATTACCACACCTGCGGTATGCTTTTCCTCCCCGACAAAAGGCACATCAAATAGTCTATCAGAAGAATCATTCTCTACTGAGCCTGGTAAGCGTGGTATATCATTCTCTTTCTTCACTTCGGGATTAACAAGAGAAGTATCACAGTCATTTTCACAAGGATTTAAAGAGGTACCGTTGTCACACGAAACACCATTGCTGTCCGAATTATTGTTGTTGACAGCTAAACATAAGCTTCTTTTAGAGTCATTAGAATCCACACCAGAAATCTTGCCATCAGACAACCCCTGAAGAGAACCACAAGAATTGGGAAGTTGGTCACACGTAACTGGAACAGAAACCATAGCTGTGCTCTCCAAAACTTTTGTCAACGGCCGACGACGGTTTTTTCTTTTTAAGAACTCGTTGACCATTGGAGTCTGAGATCTCTTTCTTTTGATAGATGAGTTCGACATTTTGTGTCCATTTCCAAAAGTGCCATTAGACATGCAATTCCCAGTGCTTGAATCTCCCACAGCCATGCCAAGGTCCTCAAGTCCTCTCATGCGCTTAGTCCCTTCTGTTCCATCATCCTCTGAGTCATTTGGCGTTCTTCTTCTCTTTCCCTGGTTTGTTTGCATCTTAGAAGCACCATTATGGTTTGGCTCCTCAAATGATATACCAGACTGGGATAATTCCAGTGCTGAACCCGAATCTGCACCAGACATGAAACCGGGGTCAGAATCAGAATCTGGATCATCAGAGCCACTCTCTTTGATAGTCATATCTTCATCTTCTTTTCTCGAAAGAGACATGCTAGCTGATTCTTTGGCTAAATTACCATTCCCAGCACCGGAATCGTTAGTTCTGGAGAAGTGCACATTACCCTTGCCCAAGCGAGCATTCTCAATCTCAAGAGCATGGAGAATTGCATCTTCCCTCCTTGCATACTTCACTGCTTTCTTATTACCATTTGCAGCAGATACCTTTGCTTTTTCAATACATTCATCATATTCCCCACATCGAAATGCTTTCACCCTTTTAGATTTTTCAAGATTATACCAGTCCCTATGACCAAAAAAAAAAAAAAGCTTTTGTCAAAATTTTTATGCACAAGGACATAATGACCCACTTGCATAATTCATAAGAAAATCAAGTTTCTTCACTAATATCACACTCTTGGAAAGAAACTCAATAAAGTTTAGAAGTACATTTACCAATGGGTAAAAGGTGCATTGTTAAACAGTAGTTAATAGTGTTCCTCCATTTACTATTGTTCAAACAGATTAAACCTGCAGATTGCATAGAGGAGCACAGAAGCACACTTTTATTCGTACATTTGCTTGTTTGTAATCTAACACAACCTGCATAAGGTGGATCACAATGTCACTCTGAAAATTCAAAGAGCATAAAGTCCATTTACAATATGAACATTGCTCCAAAACCTAAACAATGCCAGTCAGGCACCCAAATTGGAATGTTCATCTATTAGCCAGTATCAACCGGCATAAGTTTCAGTAAAGCAAGAAAAAGAGTAAGTGAGCATCCACATATTGATAAAATTCCCACACTATTTGATGGCCATCCAAGCGCAACTTAAAGGTGCTGAAGAGCTTATCAAAGTTCAAAATACATCCTCACTGTCAAATCTAGCAATAAAAACTTCTATATATAAGAATCAGGAAGCATGAAAAAGTAATCAGAAAAAGCCAATTCAATCATAAAAACATACTATCGAGGGTCAAAACCAATAAAGAAACTAACTCTCCACAATAGCGATACAAGCACTACCAGAAACTGGAAAAGCAAATATGAATCAGTAACATTAGGCTTTTCACTGTTCAGGTAAGGCTGCAACTTGGATAAGTTGTATCCTCACAAGAACAACCAGACCCACGCACACAAAAATAGGAGCAATGTCTAACAGCAAAAGAATTAAACACTGAAAAAGATAAGAGGGAAATGAGCACTTACACGCTAGCATCCTCACGACCAAGAAGCTTAACCGGAGTGCCTGATCTCGGCGAAACCAAACTGCCCTCAGAAATCTCGTCAAGACCCATAATCCGACCCGGCCACCAAGACCCGTTTCTACGCCGAACCCAAACTAACCCGCCGACTGACGCATCAATGGCTTTGCCGTTGCTGCCGGGATCGCCAGAGCTACCCATCTCCAAAAACCCCAACTCAGTTTTTCTTTAAAAAAAACCCAAAAAGGCAAAAAGATAAAAGCGCAAAAAATCAATGGAAATTCCTTTTTTAAATCAACCCAAGTGCCAAAAGTTCATGAACCTTGGTTCCATGGAACAACCCGATAAACCCTTTAAAACCTGAAACCCAAACGCAACAAGAAAAACCAAAACTCAGTCCAGAAACAAAAACCCAGTATTGCATGCAACACACCCCAACTTTATCACCAAAAAAAATGGGAAAACAAAATACCAAAAACCACAAACAAACAAGAAGCAGAAGACCTCAAATTGGAGGGTTTTGTGTAGGGAGAGAGATCTGGAAGAAAACACAAGAAAAAGAGATCTGGGGTTGGTTCTTTTTTGCTTTTCTCATTGATTTAAAGTAAGTAATTTTAAGGAAACTGCTTAGTACATCGTTCTAGGGCGCTAGTTTTAACCAATAATGGTTATTGTTGTCAAAGACTTTCACAGCTTAGTACTTTCTTCTCAAAGATTTCAATGAACCCATGTAGAGCTGTTTCTTGCAGTGTACAAGTAGCGAAAGAGATAGAGAGAATGAGATGTGTATATGGATCAAAATCGTACCTTTTGGTATCAAACTGGCTTTGAGAGTGTTTGTGAGGGAAAAAAGAGAGCTTTGGTTTTTTTCTTCTGTCCTTTTTTTTTCTTTTTCAACAGAGAGAAAGAAAGTAGAAGAGAGAGAAGTACGTTTTTCTGTGAGTTTTATACATGCAACTTGCCATGTATGCAACATTAGGACCACGTCAGCATTTATAAATTGCTAAATTTATGTTATATAAATTTTATCACCTTTATCTTTATTTATTATTTTATAATTATAAGGTTAGGGGTCTGTTTCAATTTTTATTTTTATTTTTATTTTATTTTTTTCCATGATTTATCCAAAAATAACTTCTCTGCTAATTAAGAATAAAACTACATATTACAAGCTCTTCTTAAATTTTACATTTGAGCGAAATTTTTATTAGAATAAGACTATATATTACAAACTCTTCTTAAATTTTACATTTCAGTAAAATTTTTGTTAGGTAATTATTATTGTTACATATGATGTAGGTTTTATTAATATTTTCATTTTGCATGCAATATAGTATAAGAATATAGTAATAATAGTTATTGTTATTATTATTATTATTTTAACATCTTGCTCTCTCTTTCTTTTATGTGAGTCATTTAGAAACAATCTTTCTACTTGTTAGGAGTAAAGTTGCGTATTATTAAAACTCTCTAAACGGAGATTTTCACTTAGTGTTATTGTTGTTATTGTTATATTACAAGGACATACTTTTCACATAAATAATCATAATTACACAAAATTTATGTGATACTTATATATTGATTTTTTATGTTCAATTTCAATGTGTTCCATTCTTTTCACTTTTTAAAAAATTATAAAGTTTTCAAAGTATTTAACTATTTTTTATTTTAATATTCAAAATTTTTAATATAAAAAATATTTAAATTTGAACATATTTACTTTAAAAAGTTATTTATGTTAGTATTTTGTTAATAAAACTATAACGGTAACGTAAAGATACATATTTGAAAATTTTACCTTATTTTTATTTTATATAATTTTAGGTGATTATAATTTAAATAGATAATCACAGCTTTATTTATTAGGAGAGACTTAAAAATTATAACGATTTAAAATATTTTATTATTTTATTAATATATAATATTTTAAATATTAAAATAAACAAATTTTTAAAAATGACCCTTTTTATCCATAATTCTTTTACCTTAAAACCAAGATTAAAATCATGAATACTGATTTATAAAATAAGATTATTTCTAACAAAATTTGCCAAAAAAAAATAAAAATCACAACCACACGAGTCCAGAACTCTAACCACAGTTACACACCACGTGTATCGGCTAGGCTTGGCCTAACCCCAGGCCAGGGTAGCCCGTGACTCGGTGGGCGAGGATGAATTGACCCGTAATCCTACCCGTGGTCCGGTGAATCAGGGTGACTTGTAGCTTGACTTATGGCTCGGTAGGCAGGGATGAGTCGGACCAGGTCATATATATTAAAAAAATTAAAAAACGATGTTATTTTATCATAGGCTGGGCTAGGCCGTGACTCGGTCAATTAGGGCTAAAATCAAGCCAAGCCCTTTTTAATATCTCTAACTAAATAAATTAGCAAAATTAGCATATTTAAAAGAGAACAAAGATACATTTGATTCCAAAAAAAAATTTGTTGATATCTTAAATTAAGTAATTATACTTTATTAAATAGTCATAGATATTATTTATTATCATTATAATTTATTAAATAAGTCAAACTAATTTACTTCTTACTTGGTTTGCTTTATTCTTAAAAATTTTCTTGATAACATAAAATAAATATTTTTAAAACCAGACCGAAAGTTACACCGACAAGACAAAAGTTTAAAGTTTAAAAGATTCAATCGGTATTAGACGATCATAAAATCGGTTAAAATTTGATTGAAAAAGATTGTTCTTCTTTATCGAAATATTTAAAATTTAAATAAAAAAGAATTGTTAAATAAAAATTAATTAATTTCTTATAATTTATAAAAACTGATTAATTTATGAAAAATTAATTAACTTTTTCCAATAAAAATTATTAAAATATAACTAAAAAATTAAAAATTGAATCGAAAAATTGATCAATTGAAGGTTAAATTTTAATAAATATTACACAATATACGTCTATTTAATTTTTTTAAAGAGAAGCAAATGAAATTTCTACAAAGTTGGGTTGCGTGCAGCCCTTACTGCCCTTCTAAAACACAGCGGCGGTGGCGAGAATGACGTCATACCTTAGCATCAATTTGAGGAGTTGCCGACCTCTCCCTCAGGGTACTCTCTGTTGCACCGCTCCTGGGGTGACGACCCCTAGTAGGCTAGTACACACCCTTTTTCTTTTATCAAGACGATGACACGTTCTACTCCTCTCGGAGGTTGTCAAAGCTTTGTACTCTCGCCTTTTTACTTCAAAGGCTCGTGCGGCCTCTTTAAGAGTGTTAGCTGGGGTTTTAGCCAAAATATTCTCTTCTTGTTGAGGTTTTTGCCGCTGTCATTAATGTCTTGAGAGGAGCTTTCAAGCTCCGAAGTCTTTATCGAGTTCAAGGAATAGGGAATTGGATGAAGAGGAAGCAAGATAGCTATTCTCTCAATTCTTTCCGCTGCCCCCATTTCTGAAGCCAATTTTGTGAGACCCACCACCAGATCTGTTGAAAGTGGCGCAAGACCCACCTTCACTCGAAGAGAGCCAAGAAAATAAAGTTGCAATCACATAAGAAGCCAAGTTACAAATGGCTTGTTTGCTTGTGTTTGCTTAGGGTGATCTCCTTTGTGCTCCCCGCTCGGGAATTGCTCGCCTCCTCCAGGTTACAAATTTATAACTTATATGTCTAGGTCCTTTGCTAAGATTGACAGGTTTTGGTTGAATCTCGAGGTGTCCCCTGGTGTAAGTATCTGTTTGCTTATGTTTTATGGTCAAATGGCATTGATTCAGATCTGCATTTGGTCATTTTGTGGGTGTGGATCAGAAAGTTTGAATCTTTTTTGACTTAGATTTCAGTATGTGGTTCGTTTTGGACGTGGGTTTACTGAGTTTTAACATTAGTGTATTCCCGTTCTTTCCTCTTTTTGAACCTTCATGTTACACCTTATTGATGAGGTTGTGATTATCATGTTAAACCTTGTGAAGGTTGTGATAAGGTTGCGATAAGGTTTTATAGTGTCTCTGAATGCATCCTGCTTGGCATTTGTGAATTTGGGCTTTCCTCTAGTCCTGTGAAGCACATGGGTATTTCCTTAGACAACTCAAAATAGACAGACTGCGTCTCTTTTGTGTGTTTATGCCCAAATTTTGGGGGCTTGATGTCAGAAAAGTTACATTGTGGAGTACTTCTACCTCATGTGCGTTAATGCTTTGGTTGTGTTACTAAAGTTGAGATTTTTATGAAGTGAAACAAATTTTAGTAAGGTGTCCCATAGAGCCATCGTCACCAAAGGTCTTTGCATATGGGTTTTGCAAAGCTTTTGGAAAGTCGCCCAAGAATCATCAAAAAGAGGCGCTCAAGGTAGATCACGATAACTTTTTTGAAGTGTCTTCCCTGCTTTTTGTGGACCCATTATTATATCTACAAACAATTGTGAGTATCATGATCACGCTTCTTTTATCACTCTTAGTTTTTAATAAACATGTTGTATGCTTGAGATCTGGCCACTTTCACAATCTCAGACCTTCTTTCACCTCCTCTTTCAAGTACGTTTGCTTTCTTCGTTTGGAATAGGAGATTGGTGCTTTTTTTATTTTGATTCTTAAATCTGTGATTCTTTGATAATGTTGATGTATTATGTTGATCTGATGGACTTCTAGACATGTCCTCTGTTGTGCTACATTGTTATGTTCACAATTTCTTTCCATATTTTGTGTTAACCCTTTTTTTTGTTTCTGCCACTACCTTAATTGCCAGCCCTCCAAAATTTTGAGTCCAAAGATTTTTTATTTTTGTATTACTTTATTAAAAAACTATTTTTATTTTTATTTTCTTATTAGTAATTTATTTATTTACTAAGTTATTTTCTTCTGTGTTTGCTGTCATTATTTTGCATGTCACATCTGCATATAGGTTTACTGGAAATAGCCTCTCTACTATGTAGGGGTAAAGCTTCATACAGTCAAACCTCGATAAATGAATATTCGATAAATTAATTGTAACGCCCCCTCACCGCAGGATACACACCGGGACGCCCGGAGGTCATTCCGGTACATATTCTACGATAAAGGTGCACCACGCCAATCACTACACTCACTTCTTATGGCATTAATTTAATATTTGCTATGAAGCATCAATGGAAATTCACAATATTTTGAAACCAAATTGTTTTCTCAATTCATTTCTCAAAAATAATAAGTTACATTTTGTCCTTCAACCTTAATATACATGGTCATTTACAAGTTCTAGTACAGATTCATACAAACTGAGGAAACTGAAATCACACACTAACTAAGTCAACCAAAAACATCCCAGCTGACCGACCTTTGCGCCATAGCTTCACTTCAATGCACACTCTATGCGGTAGTGGAGCCACTAAAATCACTAGCCGTCTATCGGTCCTGAAAACAATATTACAATTTTGCTAAGTTTTGCGAACTCTATGAGTTAACCATCATCGATGGTTTCCTCAAATCAAATACATATCAATCCACAAAGCCATACTCGCACAATTTCATATAACACTTAGTTCACATTAGGGCACCATACACAATTTTGCATAATCAATAATTCACAATTTCACACAATGACCA
>JAOQMR010000005.1:3641913-3664609 GCA_027563865.1 Erythroxylum pelleterianum
TGTGTTTGGGAAATTTTATTCATCAATGGATATATGCTTGTTTGTTCATCAACGAATGTGAAGAGAGTATAATGTGCCCCTTCTTATCGCAAGTAACGCAACCGCTATGCTAACTTTACTTCCAAACAATGGTCAAAAGAGTCATTTTCTTATTTTATTTAAACTTCCAAACAATAAAGTAGCCCATTTTATTCCATTCCATTTCGTTCAATTAATTGTCATTTCATCTTAAACTCCCAAACATACCCTGAGGTTACTAACTAATTATTTATGATTAAAAAAGAAACAAATCAATTTAAAAATTTTGAATTGGTTGATTTTTAATTCAGTTTATTTTAATAACTTTTATTATTAAATATTAGTTAATTAATTAATTATGTGATTTTATAAATTAATCGGTTTTTATTTAATAGTTGTTTATTTAATTAAGCTAATATTAGCGTGTAAATTTTACTTATTTACTCTTTAACCTTCATCACTTTTTATTGTTACATTTGTATGTGGGTCTACCGAAAATAATCTTTCTACTATGCAGAGGTAAGGTTGCGTATTATAAGACCTTTCCAGATCCCACTTTATTGCGAAATTTCAAACTGGCTGTGATGATAATTTAGGAGTAAAAATACTCTTTTTTAATTTTATTTTAAATTCTTTAATTCTATTTAATTTTTACTACATACTAAATATCAATTACATTTTTAAAACTTTAAATTTCTTTTTTTATATGTTTAATTTATACTTTAAAATTTTTAAATATTGTTAAATACTCCATTAATGACACCCATTAAGCTTTAGCCAACCGAGGGTCTTTCACAAAGTCAAAGCCACCAATAATGCGTATGAACAAAGCAAGAGAGAACCCGAAGGACAGGAGCGTGATTTTGGAGATTCGAGGCAACGGCAAGAACTCGAAGACCGTTGGCGATTTTCATGATCAAATCAGGGCCGTCGACTGGTGCCATGAAGATTGAAGAGTGAGAGCATGATCAAAACTTTGAGTTTCCGTCACCAAGAACACGTGGCAGTACCCCACATGAATCGTGCTTATGAGCACTGTTGTTAGTGTGTGACAGCTAAATCTAACGAACAACTTCTCAAAGCTTCGTCACACATTTTATGTTACTTTGACCATAATCTTCGTGAGGTAATCTAGAAGTTGAGGACTCCAATTTTAAGTTTATTGTTTGAAATTTAAGTGACACCAATATTTTCAAAATCGGACTAAAAATTAAATTGATAAGATAAAAAATTTAAGATTCGATCATATTAGATCGTTATAATATCAATTAAAGATCGAATAAAATTAAAGAATTTGAGAAGAAGATTTTTTTTATCCATTAAATTTTTAAAAATTTAGTTGAAAAAACTGTTAAATAAAAATTAGTCAGTTTATTTTAGTTTATAAAAATTTATTAATTTGAGAAAATTATCCGATTAATTAATAAATAAATCAATTTTTAACAATAAAAATTATTAAACTAAATCAAACTGAAAAAGAAAAATAAGTTAATTTTTTAATGCTAAATGGGTCGATAAAAGAGACTTAAAGTTTAGTCATCAAAACTTATCAACCATTAATAAATATTAGAAATTATATTCAAATTATTATAAAATTTTCAATAATTTCTTAAAATTGATTATATTATTTGATTCATTAAATAAAATTTTTAATATATTTATAACCTCTCTATTAGTTAAAAATAAGACTGCATATTATTGAACCTCTCTAGATCTTACCTATCAGCAAGATTTATACTGGGTATTGTTATTATTAAATAATAATTAATGTTAAAAAATCAATTTAATTCGACTGTTTCAATCACAAAAATTTTTAATTAGTCAAATTCTCTTAAAATTTTTATTATTAAAAATAAAGTGATTTATTAATTAACGTGCCAATTATTAAAATAACTAATTTTTATAAATTAAAATACACAATTAATTTTTATTTAACAGTTCTTTAATTAAATATTAATTTCTTTCATTTTATTTAAATTATTTGATTTTATTCATTTTTGCTATATATCAATTTGTAATTAATTAAAATTTTAAACCTTAAATTTTTTTTAAATTTAAAAAATTGATAATGATTATAAATGTTGATATTAGAAATAACATTGGTGGGGCATTAAAACGTGGAGGGGTGAGGATGGGAATGAAGAAGGTAGGGATACGGACACTCGGGGCTTGGACACGAGAGAGCATAATGGGTAGTGGGTCTATGTTGAAATACATTACTTGAAGTGGGGTCTAAGCTCAAACCGCTCATGTATTTAATATATTAAATAAAAAATGCTATAATAATAATAATAATAGACCCACTTTAGTGATGACGACGAGCCAAAATGTCAATTCATATGTGTCGTGTAGGCGGATCAATTCACCCGTTATTTTCGTGTGTTATTATGTGCTCTTCTATAATATAAGATGACATACGAAAATGAGAACAACCACCTTATGTTTTTATGTTCATTTTCGTGTGTCACTCTGTGTTTTTATGTAAATATAAAGTGATATACGAAAATGGGAACAATCACCTTATACTTTCGTGCTCATTTTCGTGTGTCACTCTGTATTCTTCTGTAATATAAGTATCATACGAAAATGGGAATAATAACCTTATGCTTTTGTGTAAGAGACTCTTTTAATATACAGATCATTCCTATTATTTTGTGCCTAATATATTTCACGAGCATCCATTCATTCATTTTTTGTGAATCTCATTTATTGGATAGATAGATGGTCAGAGAGTAATAAGAACATATGACATATTCCCTAATTCATAACTCTTTTTTGGGTTCAAATTTTCTTTTCCTATTATTTTATTCCAAAATTATTTTGCGCTCAATATAACGTCATCTTGTAATAAAAACTATATCGTATTGTGTATATAACTTACAAAATGACTGGCACTAATGGAGCTACATGGGTGCATTGGGCTCTCCAAGGTTTTTTAAAAAATTATTTTTAATATATATATATATATATATATATATAAGAACAGAGTTATTTAAGAGTCAGTGGTATACTAGGCCCCTAAAATTTTAAAAAATAAATATTTGAGCCCTCCTATATTAAATTTCTGGCTCCGTCACATTGACAAGGCTGAAACAAAGTTATTAGAACAGTGGATTTAGTCCCTCTTTTATGGGCTTATCAATTTTGGTGAATGATTTAATTTTAAAAAAAATAACAATATTATTTCAATTAATAAATTAAGAATTAAACAATATTGCTTCTAAAAATTAAATAATATTTAAAAATGCAACTTAATTCATTATCATCTTTAAAACAATTCGAATGTAATTAAAATTTTAGTAATTTTGTTTAGGATAAAGTCTAAATCCATCCATAATTAATTTGGTAATAAAGGTATTCTAATACTTTTAGTGTAAGTTTAAAATTGATTAAGTCTATTGCAATTTATTAATTTTAGATTAAATCATTTGTTATGATCAATTGAATTTAAAAAATCTAAATTTTAATATGATAAAATTAAATTTGACTCGTTAACTTTAAATTGAGCGCAACCTGATTTTTCTACCAAGATTGTAAATATTTTTAGGTATTTCTAAGTCTTTTTATATACAAAATTGAATTTTTTGCATTAAATATATTAAAAAATTTATTAAATATATATAATTACTAAAAATGAAAAAAGAATAATATTCTTATTCAGATAATAATGCAAAGAATAATCAAAAAGCATATATTCTAAATGGAGATAAGCTACATTCCAATCTGAAAGCCTTACTTTTTTAAAAAAATTTATAATCTTGTCAGTTGATATAACTTGCAGCTTAAGTTCAAGTTCCACGTGCCAAATGCAACCAAGTTGATGTTCTGGGCAAGATTGAATTTTGCAGCAGATGCTATTCCTGACTAGACTCATATCTGCATTGGATTTGACACCAATTTAACAAGAGCATGGCTTCTTATTCAATCCCTCCTGTCATATTCTTTGTAGGTTGGGATGACAACAGGCTAGGCTGAGTTTGATTCGCTACTTAGTTGTGTCTAATTGAATTTGATCCTTTTTTTTAATTAATTTAAAGTGAAATAATTTAATTCTTAAATTTGACTTAAAACTCGAATCAATTTAAACATAATTTATTAACTTTGAATTAGATCGAACTAGTTTGTCAACCTTATTATAAGATCTAAATTTGAATTAGATCGAACTAGTTTGCCAACCTTATCGTAAGATTGGATCGAGTCTGATTCGACTTAAAAAAGCAATTGTATTTATGATAAGACTTTCCAACAAGTTTTTCTGTTTTTTTTTTTTAGTTCACATTCCAAACACTTCTTGAGCTAAAATGTCAAACTCAACCATAGTTCCACAGCCACATGTTTGCTATGTGATTTACTTGCCGACTGAAATGTGTCAGACCAGAGCCCAAAGACCAAAGCTTTCATTTGAGGAAGTTGAAAATTTCAATGAATGTGACTTTGGTTTATGTCTCTGGTCTCTGAATCACTAGGAAACATCACAATCTTTTAACGAGTGTCACATTCACACATCAAAGAGTAACAGAACTGTCAATGCAGATTGGTTTATTGTCAAATGCTGTCCTGTAAATGCATATGACTCAGGCTTGGCTCCTAAAATTACGGAGCTGGAAACCAAATTGCAGCATTCTGTAATCTGTCGGGGATTCAACTTTATTAAGCAAGGTTCAAAATCTTGTAAGGGACAAAGTTTTGCAAATGATATTGTTAGTGTAAATGCATGACTAAGCTTAACTCCTAAAAATCAGTGGTCTGAAACCAAATTGCAGGATCCTGAATTCTGTCAGGACTCAACTTCATTAAGGCAGGTTCTAAATCTTGCAGGAAACAAAGCTTTGCAAGTGATTCTGTAACCGTAAACGGATATGACTCAAGCTTAACTCGTAAAAATCCGGAGTCCGAAACCAAATTGCTGCATCCTGAACTCTGTCAGGACTCAACTTCATTAAGGCAGGCTCTAAATCTTGCAGGAAACAAAGCTTTGCAAGTGATATTGTTACTGAAAATGCGTGACTCAAGCTTAACTCCTAAAAATCCGGAGTCTGAAACCATATTGCAGCATCCTGAAGTCTGTCAGGAGTCAACTTTATCAAGCCAGGTTCTAAATCACGTAGAAAACAAACTTTTGCATGTGATACTATCACTGTAATACATATGACTCAAGCTTAGCTCCTAAAAGTCCAGAAAACTTTTGCATGTGATACTATTACTGTAATACATATGACTCAAGCTTAGCTCCTAAAAGTCCAGAGTTCGAAACCAAATTGCAGCATACTGAAATCTGTCAGGAATCAACTTTATTCAGCAAGGTTCTGAATCTTGTTTTGCAAGTGCAATGGATAGTTGACACAAGTCACCAGGATTTGAAAAGATTATAGTTCAAGAACCAACCAATATTACAGAAATCATAAATGGAACGAAAACTAGACATGATAACCAAAAACAGTGAATCCTCTGCCAATTATTTCAGCACCAGAGAACCAGGCAAAGCACTCCACTCCAAAAAGAGCAGCAATCCCAGCATTATCTAAAGCGATCCTGGGCTTGCTTTTGATGTAAATTTTGAGGTCGTTTAGCTCCTTCCAAAATGCTCCATAACGATTTGGAATGCTGCAGATTAGAACAAGTTGCATAAATTACTGACATAAAACTGACAAGCAGATGCCAAAAAAATCGATAAATTTTGCATTACCTGGCCAGGCGAGTGTAGAATAGTTGATTAGAAAGTTCATTGCATCTCTCTATAGTTGGAGGGTCTTGGATATATTGCTTGTTTTGTTCTAACAACTTGTTGTAGTATTCACGTGCATGCTTGGCTGCAGATTTTGAAGCTTCACTCATTGCCTTGGGTTGGAAAACTGGTAATTTTGCAGCCATGGATGCCACTTGAATGGCCTTAGATTGCAGCACAGGCAGCTTGGACGCCATAAGTTCTGTAACTTGAAGTGAGAAGAAGTTTGGTTTTGGAACAAATCACCATAGAGAAAAGAAAAATCCAAACTTTCCAAGAAAATCAGGCTTCTGTACCTCAGTGACTTGATGAAAAATGGAAAGCAAACATTGAAAACAAAATGAAACAAAGAGGTGTAATTGACAAAAGATACGTTCTTTTGATGGGAGATTTAAGGACAATTGGCTTTCTAGATATAGCAAGTTTAAGATCACTACTTCCTACACAAATTGAACTTGTTCAGAATTCAATCAGTCCCTCTGAATCTGATCATACAATAACAAAAATGGTAGTTTAACATAATCCCAATGTGTCATCACAATCAAAATTTCCAGATTGCCAAGCTTGAATATTGTTCCCCAATGTTCCCCAGGGACGGTCCATAAAAACCCAGCAAAAAATTGGATTTTCCATTGAAAGCAATGATGACAAGAAAGATTTGCAGCCTACCTTTCAAGAATCAAGATGGGATTTTCAAGGGTCATGTTCTATAGCAATACCTAGATTCACTAAAAGCTACTGAGAATCTTTCATTCATGGCTAATATTTCATATCATCCAACACACACAGACACAACATTCTCAAAGATCAGACACCTAACCTAAGGAATATGTTTCATAATCTCCAAGGAGACAGGCAATACAACTTGTTGCATATAATCTTGTACATGTCGTAATGAACATGGGATCCTATGAAGCACGTACATTACCTTTGATCAATGTCTGTAGTTTATGATGGTGTGAGAATGAATGCTTAAGAAGGAAAAGGAGGCTTAAGCCCTGAAAGAAGAAAAAGAAATGTATGCAAAGATAGATTAACAGCTTCACTGTACTGTTATAACTTGTTGTCTTCTCTCCAAGATAATAGGAGTTCTCGTTTTTGGAAACCAATTTGGACTTACTCTTTGAGCTTAAAAGTTGGTGGAAAAAGTCTAATATACTCTTAAGGTTTATGATTCAAAAGTTAATTAGGCTTGATGGTAAAACATATATTAAAAATTATTTAATCATGTCTAAGTCCTTTATAACATTAATTTTTTCCTTAATTCCAAGAAAATAATTAAAATATTTCTTAAAAAGATAAATTTAAAATTTACTAATTCTTTTATATGTGATTTGCTTATCTTTGCACAATTTATAATTACACACTCCTTAATTTAATTATGCCAAAAAGGATGTCATGATTTAAAGACTTGATTAAACAAAATAATTAAAATCGTTTCTATAATCATAATCACTTTATAATTAAAATATTAATTATAAAAATGACAAGGGGGCAAACCTATCAACCCAAAATTTTATCTTAAAATGATATCATTTTAATTTGTATATTTAAAAAACTAAGATCATATTAACATTATCATATTGATCAATTACATCAAAACACAATTCGAAGCCAATTTAAGTCTTTGAAATGGCTCAATCAAACTTAAACCGTGCATCCTAAACTCAATAATTGAGATAATCTCGACTTATCCATTATCATCCCTAATTTATGATCTTGTTTAGGATGTGATGATTGAGAAAGAAAAGGGAATTTTGGTGTTGAGAGGAACAGGAATAATGATGTGATGTAAGGTTTTAGCCTTTCACTTTTGCATACCTCAAGGGATATATATTACTTCTATGTGTGAAAACGAAACAGTACATTTAGTGTTGCTTTATTATTAAAGAAAAAGAAAATTTTTATATATGTTTTTGCAGATGAGAACTATGGATCTGTCAGTAACCTGCAAAAGAAGAGCTTCCCTGAATGTATAACTACAAACAAGAAACAGTTTTCAGGAGATGGAAATCAGAAAAACAAGAGCTTCAGGTTACTGTATGTACAGGACTTAGTCCACCGAAGAGACAAAGCTTTTACACATTACTATGGCATCTTTTAGTCCAGCGAAGAGACAACGCTTTTACATATTAGTATGGCATCTCTTAACTCAGTCATGTTCACACACACAAGAACAAAAAAGGTTGACTGCCTTCAAGCTCAAGACAACAAAAAATGGGTAATACCCATTTCAACAGGGACTAAGAAATTAAAGAAAAGGATAAGATAATGATTCGAAACTGATTACAACTGTTCAACTCAAATCATTTATTTGATCCTTCCAAGTCAAAAAGAACAGTAGAAACTACAAACAAAAACTAAAAGACTAGCTGCAGAAACTAAAAACATCCTTCCCCCCATGGATGATATTTAAGTTTTGCAATTCAAAGTAGTCTACTTGGTAGGCCTAATGACAAAGAATCAACAACAAACGAATTACCGAAAAAAGAGAAGATCTAGATCTACCTTAAAAGGGACTAAGGGATAAAGTTAAAAGCATGACAAAGAATCAATTAAACAATGCAGTGCAAGTTTCAACAGCTCCTTCCCACCAAGATTTCGAGTAAATTGCTACATTTCCCTTAAGACCTAGTGGCAAATATTTGAACATCCTTTCTAGTTTGTGTTGCTGAACAGCTACTACAATCACATTTTCTTTAGACTTCAACCCAACACAATTCAGAACATAACATCTTCTATCTTTAGAAGATATTGGAAAAAAAGGGAAAATGGAATTTCAGGGGGGTGTTAGGAGGAGGGGACAAAGGAAGGATGGAGATGAGAGAATCTAGCTGCCCACCAGAGAATAATGGTGAGTTTCTTCCTCACCGAATTTTTTAAGAGTCACCTCTGGAGCCTGATACATATAGTAGCATGTGCTACAGATTGAAGGAGCATTTGAAATGTGAATCCATGTAGCCTCCACCTAACTCATTGGTGGGAAAGGAAAAGAAATCTTCTCCAATAGCAACCAAAGCGTTAACTAGCGATACATTTCTTCTCCGACCTTTTTTAAGCATAGTACATGTACAAGCTGTTAGCAGCAGCACAGGCAATGGAGTTTTCGGTAGGATGCCATGCTAGGTGCAGCAACTTAGTAGTGAAATCAAAAGAATTCCCATTTGCATCTACTCCTGGGCTTTCTGCACCTGCCAAGTTTCCCCAAATTCACATGATAAAAGTTTAACAAAATAAGAAAAAAGAAAGGGGAAGGAATCTGAATTTCTGAAATGTTTGAAAAGGAGGCCGTGAGAAGGCACTGACCCCGTCTTACAACACGTGTTATACTGCTTAGGGATCTGGAAGGCCTTGATGGGGTCTGAACTTGCCTCCTAAAAATTATGGAGTTTGAGAAATTGATTAGCTATCTCGGTTAGGCAATGGTTCTTATTATCAGTCAGATGCGCATTATTGAAAATACCTCATTGGATTTTTACTGGCTTCCAGAGTTGTGGCCTCAGTACTTCCCGGGGCACAACCAAAAACACGAAACAGATTGCTGAACTCGAATGAAATAAAAACATCAAACTGCATGTACAAGGTTGTTCACACTAAGAACGATGTAAACATACAAGTGCACGTATAGCAAATACCTGTAAGACCCTGTTGCCACTCGCAATCCATCACCACTCAAGCAGCACTCAAATTTGTCGAAGATTGAATCATTCTCATATAAGTCACACAACTGGATACATTTAATAGATGTCAAGATCAGTGTGGACATGACACCAACAGCATCTTTATCTCAGACTTGTCTGAAGTAAAGAATCTAACCTTAGGTCTCAAATATTCATGAACCTGGAAGGTTGCAACTGGACCTGAATCCATATTGATATCCCACAACTAAAAATAAAAAAACAGAGATAAGTGAGGGGGGAAAAAAAAATCATAGCCAAAATACATCTCAACAGGGAATCCATGCAGAAATAGTCCTTATGGCGCCTGAAATACAAGAATGAATGCACAGCTTTGTGGAATTGATTAGTAGCTCTTACAGATTAGATGTAGATCTTGGGGAGGGGTTCAACTCAGACTACTTGGTTAGGCCAAAAGGAGAAAAAAGTTTCATGATTTGGGGGGGTTGGTGGAAGGGCTGGGGGGAAGGTAATATAAATGGAAGGGCTGACCCAGTATTAGGTAGACAATTAAGATGAGTTATTTTCATGTCTTGTAATGTTATTTCATATTTGTCTAAATACGATCATAAATGGTCAAACCTTCAAAGTCATGTAATCACGACTTAGTATATGTCTTCCATCCTTGGCAAATTTGATATCTGATATTGAAGCAATTATCTCTGTAAAAAATGATCTAGATCCTGGCGCCTCCTGTTCCTCAAACCTGTATAAATGGTACATCACTAACCAGTTCGTAGAAAGAAAGTAAATGGCCACGTAAATGAAGTCTATTAAGACCTTGTCCCTGATTAAGCTTCAAATTATTGAGGGAGGCCTTCTTATCCAATCCTAGCCATCTACTTTTCATAATTAACCATGCACCTATAGAATGCCATAGGGAAAATAACTGAAAGCTCTTACAATTTTGCATGAGAATCACATAATGCTGACTGCCGTAAATCAATTAGTCGGATTGAGCCTTTCGAACTGCTATATGCTAATGTATTGCAATGGCTGGGATGAAATTCTGCCGAAGTTATAACCTCTGTAAAAATAAAAGAAGATAGATTCATAGTAAGATGATTCATGACAAACAAGATCTTGCAATAGAAACAAACAATCAATCAGGCAAAGCTTAATAGTACTTTATGCCTACAATATAAGTTGTGTGGAAGTTCAAAGAAACATAGACAACAAAAATGGAATACAAAGTATGCAGCAGCTGGTTTCATGATTAGTTGTTGCGTGTAAAAGCCTAAAATGTTCGAGAAGAAGGAAGGGGAATTAAGAGAAGAACATGAGAAGGGAAAAACCAACACAAATACCAAATTCCACAGCTACCAAATTGGAATAAAACTTCAACAAGTTTATACATCCACAATACAAAGGCTGATAAATATCTAAAAGGCATAAAGCTTACCAGTTAGGTCCTCCATATTTGCAGGTTTCACATCTACAATATTAAAGCTCTGGTTGCAAATTTCCAAGTTCCAAAGATTTATTCGCAGGTCATCAGCTGATATAAAAGTTTCACCATCACTGGAACAAATGAGAGAAAGTGGCATAATCAGAAAAGCATTACGAACTCAAACCTAACAACTTATAAACTGTAATTCGTACACATGACAAGTTTAGCACTCAAAAGAACATTATACACACACCCAAAAAGAAGATTATTAAAAAGCCAAGAAAACTAAAAAGAACAAAATATGGTGTTGAATTAACATGAGTCATCTTTATCAATGTTTATTTGGATATTAGAAATTATTATATCATTATTATCTTTTTGGTTTTACTTTCCACAACTTTAAAACTCCGGTGGCTATGTTATTTTCAATTTTTTGAATTATCAATTAGGATCATATCGTTGCTAAAGAAACAAAGTAACTCTAAAGAAAAAAGGCATAGAATCACCTGTTGCTCGAAATTGAATTGATATGATAATCATGAGCATGAGCATACACCCTTCGGCATCTGGCCACCAGGTTAGTCTCATTGCTAGTTACCTAAACGGTAAAATGAGGGATCAGACTTCAACAAGCTCAGCCAAGTAACTAACATCTAATTCCTTCTTATAAAAAAAAAAAGGATGATTATGAATGTCTGATAGCCATTTCCAATTTTACAAACCATTCAGAGGAACCTTAGCTATCAACAAAAGCAGAAAGGTACATTTCTTGAGGTACATGGTGGGAGGATGCTTAAATATACTTCAATGGTCAAATAAAGATAGAACAACTATAACATGGTAAAAAAAGTTCCTAAGTACAACTACCACAGGTAGACGCAGTGATGGAATGCCCCCAGATGGGAACGCAAAGTCATTGCTCAGTGAAGTGTATGGCCTGTCTGGGCATCCTCCATTTTCCAGGTAAGTTCTGGCACTATTTGAGTTGCTTGAACTAGCAGCACTACCATTTCCTACAACGCTTGAGGGGTCCAAATTCATCTCAGAAATTTTCTTAACCTTCTTTTCTTGGACCTGTACAATTCTCAGATAATATGAAAGATGTAAGTTTGATAGTAAACAGCTAATAGTAGACAAAAAGATTTAAAATAGTGCTACACAGTACAAAAATCAGGTTAAGAGCATCAAAGTCTCCAGCAATCATCATGCACTTACAAGCCCAGATGTTAAAGAGATAATCTCGTACAAGTAATTCGGCTCTGTATGTCCCTAATTCATTATCCAAGACCCTCATCTACTGAGACACTGTTCTCAATAGTACAGAGATGCACCATTAATAGGTTGCAATTACCTTATTTTTATGATGTCAGCAAAATTCGGGCCCACTATGGACCATTCATGCCTTATCCCTAACCTGTATAAATCTCCATTTTGGTGAAATATTTTTGCTTCCTAACCCAACCCTAGCACACAAATACATCCACACTGCCAACAAGGTCTACATTTGGAAGAAAATGTATAATGGACTCAGTACTAGTCAATCACTATCTTGATCAAAATTCATAAATTAAAAGAGAACTTCAAGAGACCATTCCTTACCTTCCAAAACTTGATAGTTTTATCATTAGTAGATAAAAGAAAAAGAGCACCATTTGCCATTTGACACCATCTGATCTTGTTGATTTTCTCCTCTATTTCCAAACTCTTGAGATAATCAAACTGGTATAATAGATGGGAACACAGCATGAATATTGACAGTGTCAAGTAAAAAGATGACATGTAAGAAGTGCATCTACAATAACCCTGGAAAATCACACCTCAGGCTCATGGCTCTGAAACTCTGTTTTATAGCGAAATTCAGGATGCCTGCCAACTGGGTACTCCGTTTTCTCTAGTTCCCTTCTAGATGCTCCATGCTGTAGTATATAGAGAAAAATATCCTTTAACTTGGCCACTTGCAGCACCAAAATCAAATTAAGGAACCATACACAAAATTCAAATTTAAGAAAAAGCCTGTGAGAAAGAAGGGACGCACATCCTTTGTATCTGTCCTCTCAAAGAGAACCACACGCCCCCCACGGTCACCAGTAGCAAGATGATCACCGCTTTTATCAAATTCAATGGCTGAAATAATATCGACTGCAGAAGTATACACAAAACAATATTTACATATTTAAGACAACACATAACGAGAAAAAAATGTACATTTTTATTATCTTTTTCACAAAAGGTTGTCCATAGATTTCGTAGATCATAAAATTCCTGGGCTGGAAAATATCAAATGACTGATTTACAATATGAGATCATCCATCCCAATGTACGTGTTCAGGCAAAATGAAAATTCAAAAAGAAAAGAAACTAGCCAATGAAAATGTCATTTGTCAAATTTAGTCTTCATAAGATTATCTATATGACATCACACTCATCCTCACTGCTCCTTCATCATATCTATACTTAAAAGTTTCTTGGACCCATTAAATGTTAGAATTCTTCCACATTTTTCTCCAAGATTTAGCACAAGAAAACTATAGGAGTGACACTTTACGCTACATGCTAACTTCTTACTAGCAATTCACTCACGTCAGAACCATCTAATTGTTTTCCAGGATCATTAACTCTTTGAATTCTACCTCAACCATTGTATACTCGCAATCATGCCTCACTTTTCTATCTCCCTAGAGTTAGCAACCAGAAAATGGAGATATCCATCTAAGCATCCTTATTCCCAACAAATTTTTCTTCTCTAATATGGTACCTCTTGACACACAAGCAATCTCGATAAAAGACCTTATTTGATTATATACAGATTCTAAAGGAATGAAACAGTTCCAAATGATTGATCCTTCCATTCATACACTTCTACCAGATCATGTTGGATTGCCTAAGACAGGTACCTTTTCCATCAGAAGTTGCAACTTTGATAACAACTTATTTGGTCAATATGCCAAATTCAGAAGAAAAAAAGACTATCTTTTCACAAACTAGGTTTGAGAACAATTCGGGAGGGGCCTCATAACCACTTATAACAAATATCTACATTACAAGTAAAACCCACAAAGTAAGATTGCTCTATTCAGTAGATTTGTGCATAAAAATAGAAACTTTACAAGAATACATAACTGTTTCTCATATTTTAGATTGTTCTTGAGCTCAAAATAGAAAGATCTGGGGCAAATGTTCATGCATATACTTGAGAAAGAAAAAAAGGCTTAACCATCATCACTAAATGCCTGGATATGAAAAATGGGTTTTCAGAACAGAGAAAACTATCATCCACAAAAATGAAATCATACTCAGTTGAGCAAATCAGAAACACAAACCTGATTACAACCATTACTGAATCAAGTGTTAAGAAGACCATATCAGCTACTAGTCCCCAGTAACAATCACTAAGATCCAATAACACCCACCAAATGTATAACGTTTACAACTAGGATGCCCCGGTTAAATCACCAAAAACACATTGCATTAACCAGTATCAGAAAACAAATAGATAATCCAGTTTTCCACTAACTCGACCAAACTGGCTCTCCACACTCCCTCTTCCTCAAATTGTTTAAACGCTCGATCTCTATCGATCACTAAACTTCTTCCAAATCACAAACCAAACCCCACAACAAAAATGAAAAGCACTCATTGACCCACAAACCTAAAAAACCGATTCCTCATCGACCCACGATCCGTTTCGGATCTACAAACCAAAAATAGCCCTTCATAAACTAGTGAAGACACAGAAAATCAACTGGATCCAAATGAACAGAAACCCATACATAACACCTCAAATACGTATCAAATTTACCTTCTTGCACTTCTTCGCCGGCGGCTCGCTCGCCGAAGACCTGAGAAAATTTCCACTCCAGAGACTGCGGTGGGCCCGCTGGAGCTGCTGGGACCTCATCGCCACCGTTCATTCTCAGCTTATTCTCTCACTCTCGCTCTGTTTTCTCCCTTTGTTTGCTTCGATGATCAAATCAAACGCTCGAGATTTAAGTCGCTCGCACAAAAAAACAATCAGAAAGATCTCATCTTTAGCTTAGATAGAACAAAAACCACAAACCCCATCAGTCGATGTTCTCATCTGTTCCTATTTCTTGTCAAATGAGAGGTTTTGTGCCCAATTCAACCATTGAAAAACAGAGCCTTTTGGGTTAGTTTTTTTTTAATTTCTCTCTCTTCTCTTTATTTTTTCTCTTTTTCCTTTTTCTCTTTTCTCCCCTATCTAGAATAAAAAAAATAAAATTCCACTTTTCTCTCAAAGAATTAAAACAAAATCCCAAAATATTAAAAAGAAAAGTCATTGTCCTACTAAAAGGACAAAATGGTCTTTTCATTATTTTCTATTATTAAAATCACAAAAAACCAATATTTTAAAATTTTTATTAGAATAATTCAAAAATAAAAATTTTAAATTGGCCATTTTTTTCAATTTTTATGTTTACATTTAATCTAGTTTAATAATTTTTGTTATAATAAATTTATTAATTAATTGACTAATTTTTATAAATTAATCTATTTTTATAAATTAAAATAATCTGATTATTTTTTAAATTATTTAATTTTAATTAATATTAATAAATATTTTAAATTTTAATCATGTTATTTCCGATTTAAAAAATATTGACAAAAAAAGGGGACTCCCTCCCCTCAATGTCTAGTTTATCTCTTAATAATGGACTTTTCTTGTCTTTCCTTTTCTTTTTGTCTTTCTTTCAATAAAATTTTACTGATGTATGATAATCTTACGTGTCGTTGAAATCCTTTCATAACAGACGTCTTTCATTGGCTGCTTACCTATTGGGCCATCATCTGGTTGGTCTGTGAATTCAAGCATGTATGCCATCTTTGATGGTAGCTTAGGTCAGGTAAGAAAAGACATGTCTGTCCTTTGTCTTTCTATATGTTTATGGTGAGTTCCCATGGCGTAAATATCATCAATGAGGATCACTCAATCCAACGGTTGTACATACTTTGGGTATTCTAACAATGGCATAGTCACATTACATCTAATTGTATGATCTTGATTTTGTATATCAGTTGGCATCGTCACCAAATCTTGTGATTTTTTGCACTTTCTAGGGTTCATATGATAAATTTAGGCTATTAGAGGGTAGAAACAAAGCTCATAGTCTATAGCATGTGTCTTGGGATTGTAACCTAAATTAGGGCACCCAACTATTGTGGTTCAATTGCCAATTGAAATGGTCTCAACATTTCAATGTCTTGCACAAATTGTCTACATAAACTTATGTACTTTCATGGGTTGTTGTTCTTTTTTTCCAATATTGACCTTTTTTTCAATATCCTATGGTAATTTTTTTAATGAAGAACTTATAATTATTAAAAGGTATTATAGATTAAAAAAAATAGAAAAAATGTGACATCCTCCACTAATTCAAATATTAGTGATAAAAGGTAATATTTGTCAAAAGAAGATTTTCCATTATAACATTTCAATGTATCTATGACTTATTCTTCACTTTTTGAAAAGATAGTGAAAATCTACTAGTGGATTATAGTAATGCAACAAAGATTAGCATCTCAGTGAATTGTGCACTTGCCAATCTCCTTAAATAGCCATCATCTTGTAGATAGATGCTTGAGTTGAGCATATGAACTTTAGGAAATAAGATCTTTTGTGTCCATAATCTTGTGCCAACTCTGTTCCAAACGATCTCATCCAAATAAAACTCATAAAAATGTATGGATGAGATCGTCTGAAACAGAGTTGACACAAGATTATGGACACAAAGGATTTGATCTTGAGCTTTAGGCCTATAAATGGCACAACATATTAAGATCCCAAGTTCCTTTTTTTTTCCTTATTTACTAACCTTTAAAAATAACCAAAGAGTGAAAAGTAGGGAAGGAAAAACATCATGGCCCACTAATTTTGACCCAAAAAAATCAAATTTGTTTTAATCAAAATCTAGTTAAATTAAAGTTTTAAATTATATTTTTTGTTTTAAATTGAGTTGGGTTATGATAAAATTTTATAACTCGAAATTTTATAATTCAATTGATAAAAATAGCACTATTTTATAAAAACTAATAAAACAATATGATTTTATTAAACTCGAATCTATTTTAAAATTTTTAGGGATTCCAACTAATACGATCTTTGTCATTTCTCATAAAAAGTAGTTTATGATGTGAAAATTAAGGAAGGGAAACAATCTAACCTCACTAATTTTAATAAAAATAAATGAATTAAATTTTATTTTAATTAAAATTCAAGTTGAATTAAAGTTTTAAAATATATATTTTTAATTTAAGTCAATTTAATATCTTATTTGAAATAAATTTATCAAATTGATTAAAAATATCATTTTGTAAAAATTAACAAAATAATGTTATTTTATTAAACTCAAATGTACTTTATATTTTTGCTCATTCCAGCTAGCCTCACCCACTACCATTCTTAATAAAAAGTAAGGGAGTTTATGATGTGAATCCTACACCTTAAGGCTTGAGAACGGAAGTTTATGATAGTTAATGGCCTGATAATGCCAACAAAGAGGCAGGAAATAGACAAAGAGCACCAAATCATGCCTTGCTGGAAGGAGAAAAGGACAAAGCCAAAAGTTTTGTTAATTTCTTATTTTACGTTTTTTAATAATAGTGAAATCTGCAACTATACTTTAAATACATACTGAGTCAAAATGTAACAAAACAATAGTGGTCGTAAAAAGTAATAAAAAAACTATCCTTATATATTGAAAATTTTAAAGTTTATTTGAAAAATTATATTTTTAAATAAAAATTAAGCAGTTTGTTTTAGTTTATAAAAACTGATTAATTTATGAAATGATCGATTAATTAATAACTGACCAATTTTTAACAACAAAGATTATTTAACTAAATCAAACTGAAAATTTAAAAATCAAACCGAAATGTTAGCTAGTTTAAAGCTTTTACTGCTAAATCAACTAAATCGGTTTGATTTTTAAAGCATTGATAAAACCGTAAACTACATCAATCATCCACCATCTTGTAAGTATAATTCAGAATGGAACAAGAAAGCATTTGCCTAATTATTAAGATATTAATCTGAATGTAAGTAGTCTCTAATGAGATCATATCAAGTTGTTTGTTGGTCACAGGGATAAGTCTTGATGTTGCATAAAGTGTTTGACTTGGCCAGAATCCCAACTATCCACAAAACAAATTCATTATTTGTTAATAGCTTGGATTAGAAAGAGATGTGGTCTTATTATTCTATTTTAGGGTTGGAAAAAACTTCTAAAACTTGAGTCTGGACTTAATTTTGTTCTCAATCTAAAGCTTAATCAAATTTAATTTAATTTGTTAATTTTAAATTAATACAATGTAAGCACTAATTAATTTTTATAATTAGTTAAATTTTAAAAATTATTTTAAAAATTTATTAAATTCACTTTTAAACTTGAACTCTTTCAAATTGAATTTGATCCATTGACATCCGATTATTGCATTAGATTCGTGTTAATATGTTAATGAGATCCGCCACTTAGGGGGTGGTCGAGTTTGTAGAGTGGAAGGACATGAGGTTAAAAGGTTTTGTATTCGATTCCTCCTACCTACGCTCTCTCGATCGAGCATGTTGTACAGGACTTAGTGCAAAGTACCCAGTTGATGTAATTTACATGCTATTACGTCAATCCGAAAGTTTACTCAGTACACATTCAAAAAATAACGATTGTGGTTTCATCGTTTAAAAAAAAAGTTAATGAGATCCAATTCACTATATTTTTTTAATGATATTCAATTTACTAATTATTGAGATGATGCCTTGTTACTCCGTTAAGGTCGGAAATGACTTTTAAAACTTGAATTCGAGTTTAATTCTCTACTCTCATTAAATATTTTAGTTTATTAATTTTAAATTAACACGATTTAGATTCGAGTTTACTTATATGGTTAGTTAAATTTTATTGAATTTATTTTAATTCGAACTCTTTCAAATTGAATTTGTCCACGTTTAATTATTACATTAGATCCGAGTTAACATGTCAACGAGATCCAATTCACTAATTTCATGTTAAAGTCACGACATTTTTAGGCCCGAACCCTATGTCAATTCAATACTATATGTAGTGTGTTATTTTTGGACGACCAAGCAGTTGGCCCAACATAATCATGAAACGGGGTTAGTTGGTATATAAGAGTAGCCCAATAAGGTGGCTCTTTATGACCCAAATTCATAATGGCTATTTAAGAAGAAAAATACGATTTTTTAAAAATCATCAATTTAATAATAAAATTTCGAATTGATCAATTTTTTAAATTTTCAGTTTGAATTAGTGATTATTTTTTATTTAACAACCTCATTTTTTAATTAAGTTTTAAAGTTTTTGACGAGTAAGATAATTTTCTTCAAATATTTGTAAATTTTAATTTAATTTAAAATTGATTTTATGAAGGCCTAATATTGATCAAACCTTAAACTCTTGTCTTGCCGATTTATCTTTTGGTCTAGTTTTTAAAACAATAGAAGTATATCACTAATACCATAATTAAGTAATATATAAATAAACCTTCAATTAGACTTTGTGGCAATTACACATAACTGTGCTTTAAGTTATATTTAAGTATAGCTAAAGTAAATCCAAGAACGATATTAAATTATCAGCATATTATGTTTTTTTTAATTATACACAAACTTGTGTTCACTTTGAATGACCAGTTTATAAAATTTGATGTAATTGACTAGAATGAAAATATCAACTTAAGTTTATAGTTTTGTGCATCAGGATTTAGGAGGTGGTCGAGTTGGTCGAGTGAGGAGACTTGGGATCAAAAAATTCTGTGTTTAATCCCCTATCAACGCTATCTTGATTGAGCATGTCGTACTTGCTTAATGCGGAATATCCGTTGACATGATTCGTACGTTATTATGTCAATCCGAAAATTTATCCGGTGTACATTCAAAAATTTATCCCTTAAAAAAAGTGTTGTACATTAAATACGTTAAATTTAACTTTTTAATATGACTAATAAATGATCATTTTAAGATCTTGAAAGGAAATAAAAAATTATTTGAAATAATCATCTCTTCAAATCATATATTTAAAATACAAAATGTATAAATTATGATATAATACTAGCAATTTCCGGAGACTGATGGAATCGGAATATAAATACTATACTCCGAAGATAATGTGAAAAGAAAGCAATGTTGTGTGCGTACGTAAATCGAACAGGTAGGCCTATTTGCATGCAGTTTTTGTTCCAATGGACTGCCCGACGGGATCACACGTGACTAATAGCACGTTCTAAAAGTCTGTCTTTGATTTTTAAACACATTTCTGATGTAATTGTGTAGATTAAAATTAATGGAACAGAGGTAGAATTTGCTTGGTGGATTCACACAAAATTTAAGTCAGTGCTTCTTTATGTCGGCGAAACCTTAGGGCGTATTTACTAAGCTCTTACTTGCGTGGGCTTTGGGTTTCCGCCGGATTAAACTAGAAGTAAATTCTACGGCAGTGAGCAATATCCTCTCATTTTTAGGAAATCGCCTAAGGACTCTCAATCCCATCATACTGGGTATTCTCAAACTGTTTATTTGAAATTGAACTGTTATTTATTAACATATTTATTGAGAGAGCAACAGGTGCACTGATTGACTTACTATCTGTGCCAAACATTTTGACGTAGGAGTCGTATATTTTGATACTATACCTATTGAGTGTCACAATATCCTTTTAGAGGATATATCAAGGTTCGGTTCCCATACTCATTTTGTAATTTGTTTGGTTAATTTTCCTTTTAATAAAAAAAAAGAGGATCTATTTTTCTAATTGCTTGCTTTACTTTTTGGCCAAGCTCAATTTTGCTCTTCTCGAATATTTCAAAGAATAACACGTTTAAAAATAATTAATAATTTAATTTAATGCTCAAATTTTTAAATTTTTTACCGGCATTTAAAATTTTAACAATTCAATTAAAAAAGTTATTTTTTACGATGCAACGTATCTATTAAATATTACGTAAATATTCATCTATTAATCACATCATTAAAAATTAACATTTTAGGAAAAAATTTAGACAATGTATTTGTTGCTACCTTGTAAATGCTCAAAGTTTACGGGAAATGTCTATATAAGTTAGGGATAAGATTGCGTACTATTACACCTTAATAAATTCTCTTATATTATTAGTATTTTCATTAAATCATTGTTGTTGTTGTTGTTATAAATGCTCAAACTTCTTTGAAAATAGGTCGATCAATTCTTATATAAATTTGTTATTTGAGTTTGGTTAACTTAAAGGGACATTATTTTATTTTTAAATTTATTAATTAAAAATTTTAATCAAAAACCCACTATTTGAACAAAAAATGACTTAAAATCTAATTAATCTGAATATAATTCATTAACTTTAAATTAAGACTAAAATCAAAGTCTTTGCTAGTGCACTCAAGTTATAATTCACAATGAATCAAATTTGTAACTAACAAAATTAAAGCTATCCAAATTATTATACGTGTTTATTTTATATGAAACATCACATCATCTTACCTCATGAAGCACCGAAGAGCAAATAATAGGCAAGACGTCTTTGGCTACATTCTTTCGTGAGCATCTATTTATTAAAATTTTACGGTACGAATGTTCATAAAATATAGCTGGTACAACAAGTGATTTCTTCTCCGAATTCTCACGTTGGCTACTTCAAAAAAAAAAAAATACATACTAATGTATAATTATACCTAGAAATGATAATTTTTGTTCAACCTATTCCAATTCCGTCGTAAATTAATAGATTTGGTTCGAGTTGATGAGCTTTTAAGTCAATTTTGATTTTTTTAAATTTGAATTTTAAATAAAATGTCATCTTTTAAAATTATAAATTAAATAGAAATTAATCTAATTTTGTTTAGGTTTGGTTGAGCTTTGGATTGCCAATCGAATATAAAATATTGATCAAAAATAGATTTGATTCTACCCATTATAAAGCCTAATTAACCAATAAGATTGGATTATTAACTGGTTGGTGAAAAACAATCATCATGATCAAGTAGTGATGCTCTCTATCAGGCAGTGAAAAAGATGTTTTAGTGGAACACCTCAAATCCTTTGTATTTGGCTTTTACTTTTTAGTGAGGATAAGCAACAAGACAAGGAATATGGATCTGTCACCAAGCATCTTTTTTGGAATATAAAGATTAAAAAAGAACAAAAAAAATAACCATGATTTTCATAAAATTTTAGAACTTGAAAAAATTAAGACCAGAAATAAAAGAAAAAAGAATTCAAATAAGCAAGTTCTTATTTTACTAAATTTAAAAATAAAAATTGAATATAAATCAAAACAGACAAATCCTAAATTATGGGTTACGGGAAAGGAAGAGGTTCTATGAATCATTATTGATTATCACAATTAAATTTTAATAAGTAGAGAATATAAATTATGGATCACATTTCTGAAACGACCTCTCTACTACGCAGGAGTAAGGTTGTGTACTATCAGACCTTTTCAAACTCTACTTTATTGCGAAACTTCGGACTGAATGTGATGATGATAAAAGCAAGGGGTTTATATGAATCATTAATTTTTATGGCTCTCAATTTTCTAATAAATTGATTGTAATTCACGTGTTGAAAATGATTTTTAAATGAATATGAACCATTTAAATATAATCAGTACCAAAATAGAAAGTGGTGGCTTATAGTTAAAGGTCACTAAAGTTGCAATCACTCTTTATCAAATGGTTCACCCAAGAAAGATTCCAAACGATCCCAGGAACATTCCCTCATCGTGAAAGCTAAGTGGGTCTCTTTTGGTGGCCAATAAGCTTAGTGCACTTAGAATATTTCCTTGTTGAAATATTATATATTAGAATGAAATAATTTATAATTTATAATTTAATGTTAAACTTTTAAATTTAGAAACAGTCTCTCTATT
>JAOQMR010000005.1:3708224-3721559 GCA_027563865.1 Erythroxylum pelleterianum
CACTGCTCAATGAGGCAGTATCAAGATCACCTGCAGCTTTACCTGCATTGCCTGGATGAAGGGCAAACTCAAGACTTATTTTGTTCAGTACTTGGTTTCATGATTCTCTGATCAGCCTTTCTTAAGACCTTTGTCGTGTGACTTAATAAGAAGTCTAGGAACTCTTATATCCTGGTGGTTAATCTTGAAGAGGATGATTGGTTAGAAGTGGAGACACGTAGAGATCACTTGGATCGAGATATTCATTTAATTCTGAATTATTAATTTATCAAATAGATTATATAGTCAATCAGCTCAATTATAAAAATTTTGAACCAGTCAATTTTTCGATTTGTTTTTAACTTTTTAGTTCGATAATTTTAATAAGTCTTATTATTAAAAACTGATCAGTTTATTAATTAATCGATGATTTTTTAAATAATAAATTCTTATAAAGTAAAATAAATAAATAAATTTTCATTTAATATTTTCTTTTTTTAATTAAACTTTAAATTCTTCGATATATAAGTATAATCTATTTCAAGCATATTTCAAATTATTTAATTTTATTCAATCTTTAGTTGATTTTGTAACCGTCTGATACTGATTGAATCTTTTAAACCTTAAACTTTTTGTTTTGTCGACTTAAGTTTTGGTGGGTTCTTAAAACATTAGTTAAACTTTTGATTTTTACTTGTTCTAATCAAGTTTTTGAATGTTTAATATTTTTTGAAAGAGTTGATCTTTTGAGTTAACATGTTATAAATGGGTTTTTAACCATTTAATATTTTTTAAAAATATTTAACTTTTAATTCTAACTCTACCTAATTAAATTTTATTCTAGCTAGTAATACCTAGCTGGCCCAGCCCGACCTAGAGCCATCCCTACTCGAAGTGTTGTCACATTAGGTGGTGACCACTTCAGCCTTCTTTTGTGCGGGCCTGTAAAAAGTTAGTAACCTACCAAAAACCGCAGCCCAAATGACCATACGTGAAATAGGTCAAGTTCAAGAAGTAAACGTATCTGCATAAGGAGTGATCAAAGAAATGGACATCAGTGATTTTCAGAAATATCAAAACAATGATAATAGAACACTCTTTAATGGCAATAGGCTGGGCTGGCTGTAGGGAGCCTAAGGCCCAACCAAGGCCTACTAGGTTCGACTCAAACTATTCTTTAAAAATTAAAATATTAATTTGACATCGATTTGTTATTACTTATCGGGTCCTAAGTCGAGTCGGGCCTAGACAGTCTGAGTCTAAAAACCCAAAATTTCCAAAAAAAAAAGCCGAATGCCCAATTGGAGGCTTAGCCAACACGAGCTCGGATGAAGTAGGCCCAAACCGAGGCCTTATTACCATCTCTAAATATAATTTAGGTTTAAGTTCAAAAGGGCACCCGTTGTCCAATTTCAGTTTACTATTAGTGTTATTAACTAACAAAATTATTCGAAATTTAAAATAAAAGATTAAATTATTTTAAGATACCAATTCAAATACGTATAATTGTAATTAATATCGAAACAGCCTCTCTATTACGTAGAAAAAAGGCTACATATTATCCCGCAACTTAGCAAGATTATAACTGAGTATATTAATGATGGTGTAATTAATAATTATAAACATTAGGAAGGATCCCTTACAACAAAAATCATTTCAACTTAATTACCAAAATTCTAAAGTTTGCATATTAGATATTAAATTATCTGATTACATACAATAATTCGGAAATTACCATCTACTAAGTAATGATGCATTTGCTTCTCCTATCACCTACCAGTCCAAGCAAACCCAAGTAGCCAAGACTAGACCAGTAGGTTTTCAACATTCAGCAACCTCCATAAATAAAAGCAAAGAAAGAGGAAAGATCTCAGAAATTAGATCCACGAAAATTGGAATTGATCATCAATCTCAACTAACTAAAAAACCAGTAACTTCAATATAGTATTTGGAAACATGACACACGCTTAGAATGTAATGAAAGAACTGAGATTACGATAGATTATCAGACAGAATCCCATAATCAAGAAGAAGAAGGAGGAGGAACACCAGTAGTAGTCATCAAACCAGTAGATTCTTCATCCAAGAACAGATCATCAGTCTTCCTCATCATCCCATGAACCAAAATAACCACCACGCCAATCAAAAGTGAGACCAACACGTTCAAGGTCACATGAGTCAACAACAAGAACACTATTGTCAGTATCGACAAGACGATCAGCACCACACGGTCGTCGATCATGCGGCCGAAAACCACCAGCGGCTCGTCACGTAAGAAGTACAGAAAAAGCCACACAGCCATCAGAACTATGAACACTATCAACGATACGGGGTGCCATAGAAGACTCAGGAAGATTATCAACAGCACTATGATCGCGTAGTTCATGCGAAAGTAAGCCACGTTGGTCCTTACACGAGCTAGTGCTTCTTGGAAATTTGCAGGCAACTTAAAAGAATGAAAATCAAACATCACTTTCCATGGTCTGCGAGCTCCTAAACCAGCTTTGATACGCTCTTTGGCTCGAGATATGTACTCCAAGTTCGTTGAAACTCCAGGGGACGACGAGGTTGGTATGGTCCCGTACGTTGTCATCTTCCTCCGGTGAGGCTCCCTTGGTGCTCGGAGGTGGCTCCGGTGATGTGGGTCGCCGTAAAGATTTGAACTTTCGGAGGTTTTGTTGTAGTTTGAAGAGGGTGTGAGTTGTATGGCGTTAAAGAGAGAACGTGGAGAGATTGATGCAAAGAGGTTGTTGTAAACTATAGAAAACTATACTTATAAAGTGAATGTGGGAGGTTTGATCTCACATATAGTAATGGGCTTGTAAAGTCATTAGATTTGATCTTGCCTCTAGTTTGGCGTGTTCTTCAGGAGCTTGTAATATCACTTGAGATCCCTTAAATTTTGATTATAAACACTATTTAGCATACTATTGATTGATTCAGTGATCAAATTAGGGTCTATTCCATGTATATCTATGCTTGGGATTAGTTTAGCAATTCTTAAGAATATTGTTAATTAAAATTGGGAAATTTTTGATTTGTTGAATATTCTTTAATACAAAGTTTAAGGTGGGACAATGGCCATGTGGGTTTCAATCAAAGTTCCAATTAGATTTTAAAAAAAAACGGTTTTTGACATCTAATTTGAGTTTATGATTCCAAAATAAAATGTTTAGGCCTTTCTTCACTAATCTTTCATCAAAGCAAAAAAAAAATGGTTTGAGAATTTCAGCAACTTGGATCAATATGCATTCCTAATGTCTTGATCATAAGCTCTTCAAGAGATGAGAAACATAGACCTAAACCTTGAAAATTCTAGGCAATTGGACCAATTCCCTCATTGTTGCTTCCTTAAAATAATGGTTTGAAGAATCATTCAAGAAAACCATGGATCATCCATTCAACGGATCAAAATCAAGGCAATTTGCTTGGAAGATTTGATTATTAGACTAGAATCCTTGGATTTATATGTATATCAGATATATGAATTGGGACCCTCTCAAAAGACACAACCAACTACTCTTCAAACAAAGCATGGTTTGGACTATTGTAAGGATAAGACCACACTAAACTTGGTAGGGACGGCAGTGATAAAGAAGACGGCTAAGGTAATAATACCATAGCTGGCCATTTGGTGATAAGGGCACTGCTTCATTTTACTTGGAAACTTGAGCTAAACCCAACCTTTTCCCTACATTGTAAAAGCTTCACACAGCACATGGCACTTACATGTGGCAGGACCCAAATTCTGGTTCTGAAAGCTTCATCAATGGCAACGGAATCCAAGAGGTCAAGGAGAGAATTCCTACGCAAAATAGTTAATTTTGACTTCTTGTGTCTTGTTTGGTAGTATTTGATATCATCTAAACTAAAGTTATGAACTTTTCTGTATCATTTGAGCTGTATGGTTCCGCTCTGGAATCTATGATTGAAGTAATTATTACCATACCACCAAAAGCTTGGGAAGAACCAATAGAAAGAAAACAGAAAAGGCTACTCAATATCAAAATCATGAGATTATGTCTGTCGCCTTCTTTTCAAATTTTTGTAAAAAACTCTCAAATAAATTAAATTAGAATTTAATTTAATTCGATGAAATTATAGTTAAAACTAAAGTCCAATCACATCTCAATAGGATAATAATGACTTTGAGTCTAAATTGAAGTCTGATTAAAATATTTCAAATCAAAGCATACCCAATTTTCCATTTTTGGTCAAATTTAAAAACTATTTATCAAACCAAATCTAATCAACATTCCTATCATCTCTAAATCAATATTTATTTATTATGCATTTCTTCAAATTAGATTACTTGATATGGACATGGCTTGAACCATTTTGCTTTTGTAGATTCAAGTATATCTCAATCCAACTTGGTCGAATGCCTTTCTGCTTTTCTCTGCAAAAGGGCTACTCCACTTTGACTAACATGTTATGATGGCTGTAAAGTCAGTCTCATGGCTTCTTGTTCTCTTCTCCTAAGGCTCAAAAAGCATGTGAAACGACTCTTCTGATAAATTTTGTGAGGTTTTAGTTGGGGTCCTTATGGAAACATGAATTGTTGAAGACAAAGTTTAAATCAATAGTATAGCCCTGTTGTTAGAGACTTGGAAGGATTAAAGATGAAGTAAACGTCTTCAAAACGATTTCATCAGACTGATCGATTGAACGTATACTTACAGCTCAAGATGTAGTGACCTAACAAACATTTCTGAAGAGTGTTGAGGTGTGGAAAAAGATCGATGGGAGGAAGTAGCAAATCCAAAATTGAGAAGAGATCATTCCAAAATACCAGAGAAGCCAGTTTTTGATGGCTTCCACAGAGCAATCTGCAATCAATAGACAATTCAAGTGTGGCAGATTAGTTTTGTTTCCCTTCAGATAGAATCAACCTTAGATGCAGGACCATTTTCTAGTTACAGTTCAGTTCATATCAGGACAGAGGGTGAAATGGCAATGAAGAGGTTAGGCATTAGGGATCAAATAAGCTACACTATGTAATGTTAACTACATTAACTAAAGCAAAATTTTAGACATGATGTAAGGAGCTACATTACGCATTTTATGTCCAACCAAAGGAACTAAAGGTGCAACGTAATTAAGGCAAAGGCCATCTTATCACTTATTTACAAGAAATCAGCCTGAACATGTACTTTGCAAGAAATGCATCAAACTTTAAAATGTTAACAGAACTTCCACAACATCTAATATCACATATCAATAGGCACCTCTGTCATGAGTAAAATTACCTTGATTCATTTCTGGAACCAGCTTCTGAGCCCGATGTTCTTAGTCTCCATGACATCTATGGCGTAGGTGCAAAAGGAAAGTATCAAAGTTTAACATTGCCTGATAAAGTTCACGGGCCAGTTCCAACAAGAAGACATAATGATCCCTGAATTCATCTTTTTGACGAAGGTTGTTTAACTACCTGCAAAACATGAGAAATTGTTACAACAGATAAAAAATTGCAACTTACAGCAGATGCAATAATAACAATGCAACAAAAATAAATATGCACTGAACTACTCCTATAAAGGTACCAAAAACTAGTTTATTTAGTGACTACAGCCGATATCATTCCACATCCCATAAATTGTGGCCCATATCTCCATCACAGTAGTAGCTGCTATTGTTTCCACCCAAGGTCACATTGCACAATCAAATCCGTCCCTGGATGACATCTTTAAAGCTTCCTCCGATAGAAAAGGCCTCAAAAGTTTCAGCTATCCCTTCCTCGTAAAATTACAAAGCATACACTTCAGTCGAGCAATGCCTAGACAGTTAACCAACAACGATACAAGGTTCACAACTGTAACCCTTGTTATAAACATATTGACATACAATTCGTCTTCTCTGGAATCACTTTAGGCAGCATCCTCAAAGTATCAAGCCATCCTGGCAAGATCGATGTCCACTAACCATAATTAAGCAGGCATTTATTGTGTCATTTCATTACAAAGTAACTTACACTGAAACAAGGCTCACAAACTAGTACTAGCAACTATTATCATCCACGCAGGTCAGGTGTACTTGGTCTTCTCTAAGCAAAAAACTTAAATCCGAATGAGCGGAATTGGTGTGGATTGTTCCAGGTAACATACCCTTCAAAGAAGATTAGAGATCGATGATAAAAACAGCAGCTCCATCCTCCATTTGTATTGCATAAAATATGCATTGCTGTACTTTGATGAAGTTCTCTACCCACGCATTTAATTCTCGTAGGAAAAAAAAAGGTATGGGGTTATGTAACAACATTAACTGCAATCAAACAGAGACTTCACCTCCCCCTACAATTTTCATAAGCTGTATGGAACTAATGGGTCTGATGGGTATCAAACAAATTTATTAAACAATTACAAAGCCTTCTGATCTCCATAGCAAGGTATCACTACTTTGCTGACACTCAAGCATCCCATATCCGTTCAAGTCTATTGCAAAAGCTTATACCTAGTTCTCGTTGACTGCAAAAGTCCTGAGAATCAAGCAAGAGACCTCCAACTATCCAACAAAACATTGAACCTGCCAGATGCCATATACTGTCATCCTTGAAAGTGCACCAGTGACTAATATTTGCACGTACCAAATCATAGTTCTCAATTATAAAAAGCAACACCAAGCAATCTATGGCTATCTTCACCTTTATCCAGTGTGACAATTTTCGAAATTGATCCATCCCCAATTAATTGCAAAGTTTATCCACTAACTGCCCAAATAAGGCAGTACTAAAACTCTATTGGCTGCGCTATAATAGGTTCAAGCGAAAATCCATACAAATGGCCAGGCAACTAGAATTGGAACTGCAATGCTACAGCTCTCTAAAATCTGTAAACTGACCTATACATGACCTATACAATCATTTTAACAACTAATATGATGAGGACAAAATATAAGCACTAAAAATATCCCATTAGACAAGTATGATGAAAAGGACAAAGGTTAGATCCAAGAAACCCATATAACAAAGACAAAATACTTGCCTATAATCTTTTAGTAGTCTTCCCCTCTTCCCATGGCACGTCTTTCATCTTCAGAAATTCCAAGCATTTGATAGAAGAAGAAGCAACTTGTATTTCTGGAGATGAATGACTAATTTAATGATACGCTGAAAATACAAAGTCGAGAGATAGATCATGCTCTTTACAGGCGTCCCCAACTTGTGAAAGGCTTGAAGCTGATTGAAACTTGACAGGCAAATTGGAAATAATTTTAAATCCAGAATTATGGTACTAACTTTCCTCCATCCGTCACAGAAACTTTGAAATGTTGAAAGAATGTCATAGGTTCCTCCAAATCTCACATCAAATAACGTACATACTGTCTGCACTCTCCACTACTTTCACATGCTTATTTTCCACTCTGCAACCCTCTATTTTATCTATACAATACATCCAGATTCTCAGCTGGAGATACGATAAATTGTGGAGTGTCACAATCCCAAGAAATGTGGATGAGAGAACCACTTCTTATGAATGGCCTAAAATTTCTTACATCCATAGTAGAAATATACAATATCGTGGACAATATTCACAAAAGTTAGCACATCTCCACCATAATTTGTACAAATCATTGTACACATCAGAGCTGTCAAGGGCCAAACTCTCATATTGAAAGAAACGAGCCATCAGAAGGAACTATACCTAATTTGTGCACTTCACTCGGGCACAAATTTTCTTTAAAAAGGCAATGCCCTATAGTGTATTTATATTCTCAAGAACAAATGACAGATACCGTCGTAATCACTAAACACACGTGCACGTCATTCTGATAAGTGCAGAAAATAGCTCACTTTTTCTCAACAGCATGCTCCTTAAAGCATTTGTCTCTTCCAATAATTTTCTAATCTGGAGTTTCAATGCTACAAAACTAAGGGGAACATAGAATGAGAAGCCGGCCCTGTAATTCATTATCAGCAGTAGCGGATCATTATTGCATAGGGCATTACATCTCCCATGTTTATACCATCTCCTTAACCTACAAATGTAACTTAGAAAATCTATATCTAAGAACCAAACTCCAAAATCGTATAATCATCACTTAAAAGCAACAACTACAACCACTAGCCCATCAAACATTGCTGACATCGCTCTTTATAGTAGACACAAAAGAAAGACTTCGCGACCTAGATATACAAATTTTGTGTGTAGGCTGCATCGATGGAGATCACAACCAACTTCTGACCTCCAGCAATATTAATGAAAGGAGCCAACAAGATTAATACACAACAACAGAAAAACTTACTTTCTGCTGAGTTCCACATCTCAAACTTTTAGTTTGAAGATAGTGAATTGACTAAATATATCAGGACAAAGTGGAACAGAAAAAGTTATAGTAAAAGTATAAGGCATATAAAGAGAACCGATAAGAATTGAAGTAACCACAATATCATCTTTATTTTTCCTACCAAAGGAAAATGATAACCCTACTATGGAAACTTAATTAGCATGTATTCAGATAAAGTATAACTAGTGTCACATGCACACAAATACAAAACACGCTGCTCGCCTTTGAAATTTTAAACTGGACAACAAGTTGCCTTAGGAAACGCTTCGAATTTCTTGAACTTGAAAAGTAATAAACTCAACGACGAGGAATCCGTGACTTCTCCCATGAAGCAGGACCAGAACCATAAATGGGACGCTTGTCAGGACCACCCTAAAGGACATGGAAAAAAGTAACAGAAACAAGAAAGGAAAAATGTCAAAATGCTATGCTCACTGATTAAAGAATCCAAAAATTACAGCGAATGAAGTACACCTACCACAGAAGCACCATATCCATCCCCATATGGCGTAGGGAAACCCCCATCTGGAGTACTGAACTTCATTCCATATGGTCCACCTTAAGCCAAATCATACCAAGATAATGAAGTCAAAAGCCAAATATGAAAAGTAGGGACAAATAAAATAAAATCAATAAAGTATTCTGCATTGTTAAAATGTCAAACAAAACTAACATAAACTAGAATATAGCATACCAACGGAAAATACCAAGGGATTTGTTCCATAACTTCCATTACAAAGAAAAAGAAACTACGGCTAACATCCATAACTGATAAGGAAGTAAAACATGTCTTGTGAATTCTAAGATGAATAAACAACATTTCAACACATTTTTTTAACACAATAAAGTCAAGAATTCCAAGGCCATAAAGAGATGTGTACCAGCACCCCAAGGTCGAGAATCTGCAGCAGCAAGGTCAGCACGTAGCTTTTCAACCTCACGTGCCATGGAAACCAAGCTCTTCTCCATTGACTGTCTCTGATCCATCAATTCGATGTTTCCTTTCTTTTCAAAATCAACGGCAGCTCTACAACATGTATGGTGTTTTTAGCATTTATGTACATAGCCCACTAAAACAGCTATATTAAAAAAGGAAGTTAAATCCCAGATTGCATTAAAATGGATATTTTTTCTTCTAAACAGCACAAACCTAGCACGCATAAGCTCCTGGCGCAAGCCATCAATCTCACTATGAAGTAGAGGAATCTGTTGGTTGTCATGCTGCAACCTTGCAACATCCTGCTTTAGGTTCTGAACTTGCCCGAGGAGTTCCTGCTTCAAGTTATTTAGCTTCTTAACCTCCGCTTGTAGCTTTATGACCTCACTCTTTAATGGCTCGGTCGCACGGAGGTCAGCTTCCAGCTTCAAACCCTTTTCAATAAGCTCCCTTGACCGCATTTCCTGTTCTGCACGGATTTCCCCAGTGACAAGATTCATACGTCGAAGTTCCTCTTTAGCCGCACCAAGCTCTTGTTGAAGAGCCATTCGATCCTCAATCAGCCTGCGATTATCACCCAAAAGTCTCCTCATTTCAGCATGCTGCATTTCAAGCTCCTCCTCCAACAAAACAGGGTGAGGAGGTGGTTGTGGAAGAGGAGGCCCCCGAACAAAAGGTCTTTCAGAGGGAAAGCCACGCCGGTCAACATAGGCTTCACGGGGAATTCGGTTTCTACCTGCCATTACCTCTGCAAAACGATTTTATCTTCAAACTAACTACTTGAGTTAGGATGCATTACCTATAATATCCTAACGAACACTACCAGAATCCTATGAACTAACACAAAGTCCCTCAACCCATAACACAAAACTACACACGCATATTGTCTACGCAAGTATACCCCATAAATGCACACACATCTATCATATTGACTTACATCCACTTGGAACCCTAGAATCAAAATTATGCTTTCAATAGCCTAATAAAAAGCTTTTTCTGATCCAATTAACATTACGAGAACCATAAACACTCAAACACATGCACAAAGTATCAAAGAAATAAACAAAAACATCGAACTGTCTCATCAAAACCCTAAAAATCTTAGCTTCGAAAACCAATTCTTCTAACTTCCTTTAACAAGATAAAATCCGATGCCAAAAAAGACGGAACATCAACATGAAAGAGATACATACCTAGGATTAAATTTACTGATTAAAGAGATGAACAAAAACCCACAAACGGTTCTGATTTGGATTCGGAATTGAGAGGTTTAGGCCAGTTAGCGTTTTCTTTATTTCACCGATTTATATTTTGTGACGTTAAGAGAGAGAGAGAGAGAGAGAACATAGCTGATTAGATTAAACGACGACGTTTTTACTCTACGGTATTGGGCTTTGTTGTTGGGTTGGGGTATTAACACATTGTCTGTATCTTGCAAGTTGTTAGGAAATTAAAGGTGTGGGTTTGGGCCTAAAATTGAACAATAATACATATAATATATATGTTTTCCAATGTTTTAAAAACTGTATAAGAAGTGATTTAATATTTCGTATTAGGCCATTATAAAATTAGCAAAAGATTAAAAAAATTAAAGAATTTAAAATATGATTTAAAGAAATTATCCTTACTTATATTCTTCAAAATTCAATTAAAAATTATTAAATAAAAATTTATTTATTTATTTTAGTTATAAAATATTAATTTGTTAAAATTTACCAATTAATTAATAAATTCATCGGCTTTTTACAAAAAGAGTTATTAAAGTAAATTAAACCGAAAAGTTGGACGATTCAAGGCTTTTATAATTGAATCGACTGAACTGGTTAAATCTTTTAATCATTAATTTTTGTGTGTGTGTGTATATATATATATATATATGGGTCTAGTTTAATTATTTATTTTTTAATTCTTTTTTCATATTTTCATTTAGACATTTTAGTGCCTTTTGATTCGTAAATAATTGATTAGATTAAAGTGAAATGTAATAAGGTAAGTTAAGAATTTGTCGCAAGGTTTAGAATATCGTTTCGTACTGGACCAAAATTGATACGAAACAGAGAGTCGATTGTACCAAGTTTAAGTACCAGTCAGTACCGGTCGATTTTGGATGATACTAGTAAATACCGGTCAAATGTCAATCGATACCAAAAATTTTAAAAAATAGGGGATGTTTTTGCAAAATTTTTAAATTCTTCATCCCGCCTCTCCTTCCCCATCTTTTTTTCAAAGTCTTTTTAATTAGTTATTTTATTTACTTCAACTTTTATAATTATTGTGATTTTTTAGTTTTTGTTTTTAAAATAACAATAAATTTTTTATTACTAATAATAATTATAAATTAAATAAAACTTAAAAATAAATTATTTTTATTTAAATTAATTTTAATATTTTATATAATATTTATTAATAAAGTATTAATAAAAATATTTATTTTTAAAAATAAATAATTAAAAAATTAGTATTTATAAACTAATATTTATTTTATATATTTTAATTATTAAATATAAATTTATTTGAATATATATATTTTAAATTTAATTATATTTATTAATAATTATTAAATTAATTTTATAAATTAAATTAAAATTGTGATTATTATTTATTATTATGATTTTTGGAAATAAGGTTAAAAATATACAGTACAACTGTACAATATAATAATGAATTATTTTGTAATTTTGAAAAAAAATCAGAGACAATTTCATAAATTTAAAAAAATACCTGAAATGATTCCTAATATTAACCAATATCAGTATAGTACCGTATCAAAACTAAATCTAGTACATAACATTGATTTGAGGAGAGCATTGACAATGATATAACAAAAGTGATGGGTTCAAAAATAGGATTTATGCTTACTCTGATAGCTAGGATGGACTATTGTCCATGAAGTCTTAAGTATTTTCCAAACGCACACGTTAAGAGATCAGTATTAGAACATCTATATCAAAGGAGAAGTTACCTAGACTTGACTAAAGTAGTGACCAATATCAATAAATAAAAATTAAATTTATTAAAGAATACTTAAAATTATATCAAATTAATAATAAAAATTATCGATCTAGAGTAAAGTCTGAAACGACTGATTTTTTTTAACTTTCTCTTTAAAAAAAAATCAATGAGCATCATGTAGTTAGAATGAAGTATTTGTTCATCGTGGTAAAATCACGGATATTACAAGAGAGATTTCCATATCTTCTAATAGATTTAATTTCCATTCACCATTTACAAACTCACTTAACTAAAGTGATCACTTTAGCATCACATAAATTAAAGTGACCACTTTACTTAACTGAGTTCTGAGTAGACTTCATATTTCTTGAACAATAATTCATCCTATCATTGTCATTTAGTATCTTGAATAATAATTCATCCTGTCATTATCATTTAGTATCAGAAATGGCAATGATAAGATGAATTATTGTTCAAGAAGTATGAAATCTACTCCAAACTCAGTCAACTAAAGTGATCACTGTATCAGAAATGGCAATAACAGAATGAATTATTGTTCAAGAAGTATTAAGTCTACTCCGAACTCAGTCAACTAAAGTGATCACTTTTGTCGCCTGAGTTTGGAGTACTCTTCATATTTCTTGAACAATAATTCATCCTGCCATTGCACTCAGATTAATCATGAAAGGAATTTCTGTGGTGCTAAAGTGATCACTTTAGTTGACTAAGTTTGCTAAATGGCAATGACTGGATTAATTATTGTTCAAGAAGTATGAGGTCAACTCTAAACTCGGTCAACTAAAGTGATCACTTTAGCATCACAGAAATTGCTTTCATGATGAAGGTTAGTTTTTAAGTAATGATGCTAAAAGAATTGAGAAAAAATGAAAGCAATGAGCGAAAAAAAAAGAAAAGAAAAAAGTTGCAGAGGAAGTCGTAGGAGACGATGATGAATAGTGCACAGTGATGCATAGTGCATAGTGCATAGTGCATAGTGCACAGTGAATACGTATGGATGAACAGTAGGATACGTATTTATGAACAGTAGAAGAATCCCGAAAAGTTGTCATGAACATGCCTTATACATATGCAATAGATAGGAGTAAATTTGTACCTATATCCAATAATAATTTGGATATGTGTTTATTGTGATAGAGGAAAGACCACTGCCAGATATTGCCAGG
>JAOQMR010000005.1:3774119-3784238 GCA_027563865.1 Erythroxylum pelleterianum
AAATGAAATGAAAAGTTTATCAGTTTAAAATTTTCAAAATTTTCATAGTTGAATAGAAAGAACCGATTCATTTTTTAATCATTACTGTTTAATTAATGTTCCTTTTTAACACTATTTTTAATGAAGGTATCAAGTTAGGTTGAGTATGATTAAACTTATTTTAATTAAAATTTATTTTACTTCATAGATTTCATATCAATTCCAAACAAATTTTTATTTAAAATTTTTCTCAAACTCGAATCTGAGTTTGAATCGATCAATTATAATTTAATTTATTAATTTTAATTTAAAATAATATGAACATTTTGTCACAATATAATTATTTTCTTTATTGAAAATTTAAGTCAATTTCAATTGAGAATAATATATGATATTTTTAAATGTTTTATTTAGCTCTTTAATAACCTTAAAAACCTCAAAACATTATAAGGGTTGACTATCAAGTGATAGTTTTATAGTTTGAGTATCTAATCCAATCTAATAAAAGACTAACAGAACTTGTGTTTAAAGTAAACTAACTATATATGGTATTATTATTATTTAAGTAAAAACTATTAAATCTGACTTTATCTTTGACTAATTGTTTGACTCTATGGAGGTACCACTACTTGAATTTGTTGTTTAAATTTTGTATTTTTAAATAAAATGATATTATTTTTAAATTTTTATATATTTAATATTTAAATCTAATCAAACTTGAACTTGAGCCTAAAACTTTTCCGAACCTAAACACAAATTTTTAGACCGAACTTGACCTTATTATTGTCTAACTTATTGACAGAGGGATCAGATCTGCTGCTCCCGAATTGCTATATCCCGTTGTATCTTTAAGATCTTAGCCATCTAATTTATTGTAATAAATAACTAGAATTTATTCGGGCACAGCAAATACAACAATTCGGAAACAACAAATCTATTCCTATTGGCCAACCTTATCCTGAAATTGTTCTTAGGGTTTAGCTTTTTTGATATGTGTATATATAAAAAGATATATTGGATAGACCACAAGTGGCAAAAAATTCCAAGCTATCACTTTAAACTTATCAAAAACTCAACAGGACAAGGTACACATACTGTAATCCTTAATCCTCACCCGTTGGTGATTCTGTTTCATCAAAAGCCACTATCATTCAAAGATCAGCATCATCTACGGTTAGGATCCATCTGCGATCGTGGTAAATTCCATCAAACTGTGACTCAATCCTCAAAGCCACTCTAAAAGATGATAAAAAACAGAACTTTCAAAGCAGCAGAGTGTTCCAAAACAGCCGAGGTTCATTGCCACTTCCAACTCTAAACCGCCGACACAGTAGCGTTTCATCTGTATATATACGTACATATGTGCGTCTATACACCCAGTCTCGCTGTTTCTCTGATGTAGACACTTCCGTGTGAGGTTTGTCTCTACATGACTCGGCTCGATGGCGGCCATTATAGCTTCAGCTTGTTCACACTTCTCAAATCTCACCTCGAAAGTTTCAATCTTTTCGCACTATTCGTTAAACCAAAGAGAGCCCATGTTCACTAATCTTTTGTTCTTCTTCTTCTTCTCTGCTTTCTCCATCTCTTTCACTCTTTCATTTGTTTTTCTGTACAAATTACTTGGCCGAAGCAAGCGACGAGAACAGGCTCAGACTGACTCATCCGCTATAAGTCGTTCTTTGTCGAAGATAATCGATGGAGCACGCAAAGCTCGTGAAAATGGCCCGACCCACGGGACTCGTTCGCTTCTTCTCGACATTGTGCCGTCTGATTCTTCGAAATGGAGCGTTTTGTTCGAGAAAACCGCGCCGGGTCATGGCGAGGAGACTGATGGGCCTGTTGAGGATTCGCTGAGAGGGAAGAAGAAGAAGAAGAGAGCTAAGAAGAAGAGGTTAGATTTGAAGAATTATGAAAATGATGGTGAAGATAAGGTCTTGAAGCAAGACATTTGTCCGGGTTTGGATTCGGGACATGGTCGGGTCAAGCCGGAGTTAGTATGTCTGTACCCATTTACATCGACGAGTAGTGCTATACAGAGAAGGATAAAGCATCAGTATGATCAACTTGTGAAGTGCAACGAAAGCAAGGAATTGACACTTGCTCAGGTTTCCTCTTCTATAATTTTTTCTTTTCACTTGAAACCATTTCTTGTGTCATTGAGCATGGTATATACAACTAAAGTGCATCTTTAGACCTCAATTTGAGGCATCAGTAGATTACTACTGAAACTAGATAAGAAGATGTCATCACTTTACTACCATTCTGTTTGATGAATTGTTGAAATGGTGATCAAACTTGTAGGCTTTCATAAGATAGCTGCATGCTAATGGCTTCATAGACCAGAATTTGTCTTTTTGGTTTAGTGGGAGTTATAAAAAGGGGCATAAATACTGAAGAAGATTGAAGCTAATGTTCTTGTTGGCAATTTGGATGGTAGATGCATTTGTGCAGATTGATTGTTCGATTTAGTTTATTGGTCTCTTGGGGAGAAAGTTGTTGTTCTGTTGGTTTACTTGTCTTGGTAACATGATGAGCTCAACCACATTTTTTGTGTGTTGAGTGGTAGACTCTTATTTCAATTCCCTCTAGAATCAGAGCTGTAATTGCAGAAAGTTGTAAAGAACCCAAATGCAAAAATGGTGTGATAACACGCTATGATGACAAAGCTGCGGAGCAGTTATCTTTGATCAAGAAGGAAATCCAAGGGGAACTCGAATTTTTTGATGTGACATCGCGGGAAATGAGACAATTAAATTTCACTATAATAGTTTTATTAGCACCTGGAGTTTTCTAAGATGAAGCAATCAAACAGAAGATGAAATAACATTGAAAATACGACTCAAAACATATTTTTGTTATAGCATTGGAATGAAATAAAGTAGATGTAATAAATGAAATTCATATTAACTAGTAGATTAAATTTAGTCCCTTTTGTTCTAACTGCTTATAATTAACTACTTTAATGTCCTTATCAATGCATATATTTGGGACACTAAGGAAAGCCAAACAGCTATTTCATATAGCATCTTCCTGATATGTGTAGATGCAGTAGAATCTATGTGTTTGATCTTCATTGGTTTCTGAATAGCCTCTATGCTTTAGCATTCTTTAAAGTTAATATTGTCTTTAAGATGCAATTTAGTTTCATCATTTGTAGTGGTCCATCTTCTTTACAGAGGGAAATATGATGGAAGGAGCATTTAGCTTGAAAGAGTTTTGTATAAGTTTCAAACCTTAGGCCACTATCGACAAATGGATTAGTGCATATTCAAATAGACTTATATACTGCACGCTACTAGATGATGTGTGAGCTATTAGATTTGTGCATCAACTGAATTGCTCCATTGCTCCTTAAAGTAGTCGTATTTTTTAAGCCAAGGATCTGAGAAGTTGGTAATTGCATAATTTCTGATGAATGAATTGAGTACAGATTCACTTGCAACATTATAGTTATTTTCCTCGTATGTAATGCAGGTTGGAGAGTTTGCCAATTGCTTGATTGAAGCAAGAAATGAGCTCCAGCACAAGTATGTTTACAATTCTGTCAGAAACATTTTATTCTTGAGTCTAATGTGATTCTGTACTGGGATATTTATGTTCTTTAACTAATCACTAATTGAATTCGGTGAACAACTTTAGTTGCTGAATATATATTAGCGATGCTTGTGATATGGACTTGACAATGTGTTGAATTTCGCGTGATATCGCAAACTTTTTCTTACTGTTTATTGCTTCACACACATTATCGAGAGAAATTCAGTATCAAAGTTCTGATAATTCCCCATTTTTTGGTTCAGGTCTGAGGTCATCAAGCGTAAGTTTACAATAACAAAAGCTTTGCTTTTTAAGGCAGACAGATCCTCGGTTGATCGTCTTAGTCAGCAGGTACGAGATCAACCAATTTGGTTGGTTTTTGCACACTTTGCATAGTAGGTAATAACATTTTTTCATGAATGCCACTCTAAATTTCTCACCCTTGTGTAACTTTCAGATATACAAGTTAGAACTTGAACAAAAGAGATTAGAAGACGATGCATTTGTTTACAATTGGCTTCAACAACAGCTTAAACTTTCTCCAGCATATAAAAGAGTATGGTTCAAACCCTCTATTAGATTGCATAACACAGAGCTCCATCCATTACTTGTCTAGGTCTTATTTTCAGAAGCTCTTCATGATTTATTAACAAAGATTAATACTAATATGGGCTTGGCTTGCTCGCTTTATAGATGCTTGAAATTAGTACGCATGCAGAGACAAAGCCGAAGCCTGATGAAGCGACTAACTCGGATACTGAAGTTTCTGATATATCCTTTGAAGAGTTACTGGCACAAGAAAAGAAGGACTCGTTTTGGTGTGTTACTACTTCCCGTCTAACTGTACACTTTGCACTATAGCATTATCATTCACTAACTCATTTCCACCATCATGATCATGTACAGGCAGAAGAACAGGAGATCCAAATACTGCTCAGGGTGATGAGACAACATACCTATTTTGGCTGACTGCACAGTGGTGGATGTTCTACCTGTAATATGTTTTCATACCACTGTCACAGGAAATTTTTTTTGTGGTTGCCCGTGCTTCTCTGGTTTTCTATCTTGAGGAGAGTGAAGGGCCGTTACTTTTTGAACACTTTTAAGTACGTATAATCCTGATAGCATTGAATTGGTTGGCTTTACACATCAAATATATTTAGGGATTGGTCTGGGACCAGCTTGAAGGCGGCTCAAAACTCATACATTGCAATCTCTAAATATAGCATGAATCCGCAAACTTAAGATTACATTTTTAATAATCACATCATCTTGAGATGCAAATGTGGATAATTTCATCTGGTGAACTTGGAAGTGGAAGGCTCACTCACTTCCAAGATTACATTTTCATACATTGCAATCCCTAAATATAATCCGTAAAATTCAGAGTACATCAATAATCACATCATCTTGAGATGCAAGCATGGACAATTTCATCTAATGATCTTGGAAGTAGGAGGCTTGCTCACTTGGTATCATCCTTGAGGACCTGTTTCGTTGGCTGTTAATTAATGGAATGGAATGTAATATAATGGAAGGGAACAGAATGATTTATAATGGAATAGAATGTAATATAGTAAAAAGTTATTTGGGAAGGATGGAAGGGTTCATAATGTAATGTAATGAAATATTGTTTGGAAGATAGATGAAATGGAATGTAATGTATAATAAATGACTTTTATACTCCTTATATTAAAATAGTTGTTGCAGGAGGTTTATTATTTTATTATTAATTATATAAAAATATTAGTATTAATTATTTAATAAATTTTATTTTATTTTATATGATTTATATTAAAAATAATTTATTTATATAAAAATATATACAAACAATTAAAGAATACTTTTTTATATATTTTCTATTTTCATTAATAAAATTTTTATTAATTGAATACAATTTTTTATTAATTATATAAAATATTATTATTAATTAATATATTTTATTTTATTTTATTCTATTCTATGTGATTTATATATAAAAATAATTTATTTTTATTTTAATTTATATAGAAATATAAAAAAGTTAAAGAATAATTTTTAAATATATTTTCTATTTTTCATTAATAAAAATTTTATTTTTTAATTATATACAATTTATTATTAATTATTTAATAAATTTTATTATATTACATTTTTATTTATATTTAAAAATAATTTATTTATATTTTTATTTATATAGAAATATATACAGACAAGAATAACTTTTTAATATTTTTTATTAATGAAAATAGAACATATATAAAAATTATTATTTAATTGTTTTTATATATTTCTATATAAATAAAATAAATATATAAAATTTAAATATAAAATTTTATATTTTATTATTAATAATATAAAATTTATTATATTAAATATTACTATATTCTATTTAATATATTAATATTATGATTCGATCGTTGATATTAAGAAGAATTATTGAGAGTATATTAGGTAGTATGTATTTATTACTTTACGTTCCATCCTAAAACCCCTGAATCGGAAGTTTCTTATTTTCACTGTTTAAGATGAAATGGAACGCAATATGAAACCCTCCGCTTCCATCTCAGTCTATTTCATTCCATTATAAAACCTTCAAACAAACGATGAAAATGTATTACGTTCATCTTATCCCATTATTAACCCTCAAGCCAAACAGAGCCTTAGCACATTTTGGGAAATTCAATGTAAACTGACTGTAATATGGATAATTTGGCACAAATATTGGATCTAGATGCGATTGGATGAACAGAAATACTATAAACCAGTGGAAAACTAGTGCACACTTGTTCAAACATTAATGCACAGAGATCAGTACAAAGAAACATGTTACATCGCTTTCACGAGTGTTAGGTAATTATAAAAGTAGACCCTCCTAATCTATCATCGACAGACCGCTATTTTAGCTCAGACTGGTGAGCAAAATTTCCTTGGCAAGTTCTGTATCCAGCTGAATCAAATTACGAATCAACCCTTGTTCGCTTAGGCCTGAAGCCGGTACGATGATCATACTCATTTTCCATATTCAACTCAGTCGATTTTTACAGAGGAGTAGATCTTTCGAACAAACCAAAAGCAAGCATAGAAGCCGATTGTTCCCGTCAAAACAAAGAAGGCATATGACATAATCATCATATAACCGAAATAGAGAATGCCCGAGACAAACTTCGTGATTTCCAGCTTCGTGAAGAAGTAGAACACCGAGTAGAGGAAAAGGTACAAGGCAGAGGAGCCAGCAGTGAGGTAAGATCTCCACCACCAATGGTAGTCTTCACTGCACAACTGGAAGTAGCAAAGCACAATGGCTATCTCAGCACAAGTGATCAAAAGGATGACGAACACAATGAAGAGGAAGCCAAAGATGTAGTAGAACTGGTTTAGCCATATTGATGTCAAGATGAAGAAGAGCTCAATGAAGACGGCACCGAATGGGAGAATGCCTCCAATGAGAATGGAGAAGAGCGGTTTCATATACCAAGCTTGCTCGGGTATTTGCCTAGGTATTTTGTTTGTCTTCACAGGGTCTTCAATAGCTGGCTTCTTAAAACCCAAGTAGCTACCCACAAATACCAAGGGGACTGATATGCCAAACCACAAGCAAACAAGAGCAAACATTGTGCTAAAAGGAACTGCCCCTGAAGATTGCTCTCCCCAGATAAGGACATCCAGTATAAAGAATACTGCAAAAAGAATACCCGGAAACATAAATGCAGTCTTTAGGGTATTCCTCTTCCACTGTGTGCCTTTGAACATTTTGTATAAACGTGCTGATGAATAACCAGCAAATATACCCATAAACACCCACAAGAGAACCATAGCAGTCATGAGGCCACCTCTGTTGGAAGGAGACAAGAATCCCAGCAAAGCAAATATCATTGTAACAAGTGTCATTCCAAAGATCTGTACCCCTGTACCAACATACACACAGAGCAATCCAAAATTGATGGGTGCCCTGAATGCATCTCCATGAACAAGTTTCCACCCTGTCTCCTCCTGAGATTCATCTTGAGTTTCCAGCTGATTATAGTTAGAAATATCCCTGTACAAAGTTCTCATCATGATCATGGCCACCATGCCAGAAAGGAAGAGGACAATCATCAGTGAGTTTATAATAGAGAACCAATGGATTTGATCATCATTCATAAGTAGGTATGTGTCCCAACGTGATGCCCATTTAATCTCACTATCCTAAAAACAAATAAAGCAAATCCCTCAATAAGGTAGCATGTAAAGAAGATTAAAAGGATCGACAAAGCATATTTAATAAGACTACCTTGAAGGTAACATCATACGTGAAGACAACCTCATTGCCAGTTTCAACTTCCTGCGGACCAGTGCTGCCTAGAATCAACTTCTTAGTCTCCTTGTTGCAAGTTGTCAACTGAGTATTGTTATCCTTCCACTCCTTGTATTCATGACTTATACTGCTTGCACAAGTCCAGCGTAGTAAGAAAAGAAGAAAATCAAATGAACAGATAACTAATCTAAACCTTCCACAATGCACGGAATGAATTACACGGGGAAATATTATGCATAATAATCACCATGACTCTTATCGAAGGACATCATAGAAGAATATGTGACAAAGAAAGATGGCACACAAGCATATAACAGATACAAGAACTTGGAACAAAAAATGGCATTCCAAGCTTCAAGCAGCATAAGCTGATCTTCAAAAAGGAAAGCGTGCTTTTAAAATAAAAACACACACTATCAAGGGCACACATGTATGTAAATGCTAAAAATACTTTGGTTAGTGAAACTTTTTGTGGCTCAAAATAATCATACAATGCTGTGTGTTTGACTCAAATATAGAATGCATGATTGAATGGCAAACTGTAGGATCTCTGTAACTACATAAATAACTTGAACAATAACAATGCAACGTGAAAATCACAAAAAGGAAGATGGAAAAGTACCTATTTGGAGTAACCTCAAACCCAACTATGCGAGCAGATTCTGTCTCAGCATCCCTGTGGTACATCACCCTAAAGCTTAGGTGGTTATTGATAAAATACTTACCCTTGGTCTGTAAAAGGCACAGATAATTCAATCAGCAGTAGCAGAAAAAGGGTCCTGTGAAGCAAAAGATTAACCAAAAACATACCATAGCATTATTCCCCTTAAAGCCAATACGGAAGCCATGTTCATATGTTGTAGACTGACCTCCATCCCTCCTCTGTCTAAGAACAGCAACTGGAAGATTATCAAGGATCCTGCACTTGGCAACACCAAAACGATTAGTAAAACTAGAGCAAAACCATCCAATAAAGATAACAACAAATCAAGGGAGGTAAAGCAGCAACTAACATGTTAACTCGATACTCATCGTCTATTTTCTCCTTGAAATTCTTGGCAGATTCAGTATCAAGAGTCACTCGACCTGCCACTTTGCATGAAGCCTCTTCCATCATTTCAAACTGAAGCAGTATAAACAAATTAGATCCACAACAAGAGCATTAAATTATCACTCTTTCTTGCCAATACATATAGTCATAACTTAAAATTAACCAAACTATAGAAAACCTCAATGCTTACAGTATAAACAGAGTTCTCAATGCGGTCACCACGAAGAACCTCTCCCAAGTTTTCAGCACTGTTCACAATCTTTTCAGGCTTACAAAAATTCAAGTAGTAGTAGTCATATGGAAGTTGGGTCTTTGTAGAAGACAGCTTGTTGACTTTAACAGAAAGAATATCACCCTATCCGCAGAAAAAATAAAGCACATAAACGACCACATCATAATAACAACATAAAGGTTCTCCAAATACATGAAAAGCTCCACCCTTAAACTATCTGCACAAATTTCTTGGGATTCGAAATTGAATCTTTTAAAACTCACAAATAGTATGGGATAAAACGAAGTATTCCTTACAAATTGTCTGGACTATAACAAGAAAATGTTTTCCTGTGAATAAGAGAGGCAATCTTCATCGTTAAAAGAACGGAGATTAATGGCCACTTCTAGTCAAAGTTGAACATTCTGTATTGCATACAAGTCTTTCCAGCTCATAGTTTCAGATCACTTCTCATGCTCAAGAAAATTTAAGTACATAACATTAATTCTCAAGAGCGCAAAATCCCGTATCCAACGCTGCAATGCATCAACTTTCATGATCAAAGATTCTTCACACGACGAAAAAGAACAAGTTTCGCAAATAAGCGCCAAACAATGAAAGGTGGCAGATCCTACAAAAAGCCATGGATCTAGAGAAACCTAAAGGCTACAGCCCTCAGATTTAACAGTTAGACCAAAAGAGGAAGAAACTAAATAATCTACGACTAAAAAAAATAAATAAAAAATAAAAGAAAAAGAAGGGAGGTGATTACCCTGCGAAAGTCGCGGGGTGAGACGCCGGGAAGGTAGAAGCAGTGAGAGGAAGAGACAAGGAGGAGGAAGGCGGCGACAAGCGTCGCGCCGGGGATATTCTTCTTCTTCATCTTCTCGAGACACTAAGGAAGCACAGAGAGGTTCTCACTTCTCGTTCGCATCATTTCTCTTTGAGGCGCGTAGGCGTTACTCGGTTTAGCTATACGACGTCGTCACCGTTCCCTTCTATTCTAGAAACTTTATAAAAGAAAAACATACGTAAACGGCACGTCGTTTAATGCCAATGCGTGAT
>JAOQMR010000005.1:3822717-3835187 GCA_027563865.1 Erythroxylum pelleterianum
TAATTTGTAATATGCTGAAAATTTTAGTTAATTGTTTTTAATATAATTCTTCAATATTAAAATCAAATTAGAGTAATCATGCTAATTTTTTTATATATTTAATAGTTAATTACATCATAGTTTATGTTAAAATAATTTGATAAAATTCAATGGTTTTTAATATTATGAGATATTTTTTTATTAAACATCTTTACATCACAAATAAAAATCATCTATAATAAACATTTTTTTCTACATCTGTATAATAAAACATGTGAAAATACAAAAGTTAAAGTTAATGTACCCGATGCACAAGGCTTCTCTTTTGTAGGGATTTACGGTGAGTCATAATGTACATAATTTTCTTTTTATATTTTTATAAGAAGACTGTTTTCTTGACTTAATATATGATTTTATAGTCATAAAGAAGTAACTTTACCGGTTGCTCGAAGAGTGGTGCTCATGCAAGTATATAAGTATTATTTGATATTTCATTTATATACATTTTACTATTTTTCCATATAATGATTTTATAAATTATGAGCAATAACATCCCTCTCATTGAAAAGCCTAAAAGCTTCATTACCATCTTTTCCTTATACACTACTTTTAACCTTTGAGAAGCTTTAATACATATTAGTAACTAAAAAAGAGAATCCAAAAGTAAACACTGGAGTTTAATGTATATCAGAACAAAGGTGTGGATTGTTAAGCTGGCAATGGAGGTGATCGGTTAGATATCACGTAAGAGTCCATCAAACGGCCATTAATTCCTTCTCCAACCGCGCATTGATGACCACCATTAATGACCCTCCACATCCAGTTGTCGTTTCAGGGAATCTTTAATACAGTTCAGTGAGAGAGAGAGAGAGAGGTGTATTGTATACTTCTGTTGGTGATTTGGTGGTGCTCAAAGAAAGCTTAGTTTTTCTTTTTATAAGTGTGTGTGTGTTTTTGTGGTTTAACATGATTTGAGAGAAGTATATATAAGTGAATGTGACTCAAACACACACAAACCAAGACCAACCAGAAGCAGCCAAATAGAAGGAGAAAGCAATCTGCAGGAGTTTTCTTCTGTGAATCTCACTTTGGCTTCTGTCTGTCTACTGCACTTTCAATGGCTTTTCTTGGGGCTCCAAATCTACTGCTCAAGCTCTTTCTATGGCTTTTGGCTCTTTCTTCTTCTTGTCAAGGTCTCTTATTTTTATCTCCTTCTCCTCCTCCACCTATATATATGTATATTCTTCTTTGTCAATTCGCTGTCACCTTTCTCTCTATTGAGTTCCTATTTACAGTTCTTTTACTTTTGAATCTCTTCAACTGGTAATGTTTCTGTTGCTTAAAACTGACCTGTAACACCTGAAGTTGCAGAATGTGAGTCCTTGTTCTTCTTCTGCTGCTTCTTGTTTCTTTAGTTGGTTTCGAAAAGTTTAAGGGTAAAGAGCGCAAACTTTACTATTAAGAGCCAACCCAGAAGTGGAAACAGACCTGTCGTTAATGGTGGACAGATTGCAGATAACGACATGTTAATTTGGAAGTGGTTGGACTCATCAATTCATGTGTTGATAATCTTACACACAGCTCAACCCTCATTAAATAAGCCATACTGATACCTCAATTACAGTGTTTAAATCTCATTAATGGTGAGGCTATGTGGTTTGGTTGTAGGTGATGAGAAGTACTACTTGAAGTATCGATACCCTTTTATCAAGAAAGCCAGCAGTTTCTCTTCATCATCTTCATTCTCATCGAGCAGTGGATCAGGCAATGTCTACGATTACATAATCGTCGGAGGCGGCACCGCAGGCTGTCCGTTGGCTTCCACACTGTCTCAGAACTTCAGTGTTTTGCTGCTGGAGAGAGGTGGTGTGCCATTTACCAATGCCAATGTCTCCTTCCTCAGGAACTTCCATATCACACTTGCAGACATATCACCAACTTCTGCTTCACAGTTCTTTGCTTCCACCGATGGAGTACTCAATTCCAGGGCCAGGGTTTTGGGTGGTGGCACTTGTATCAATGCAGGTTTCTATTCCAGAGCAAGTCCAAGGTACGTGTCTGTGTGCCCCAAAACAGCTAAGTTCATGCAAAATTTTGTCCAAGTCTCACCTCCATGTGTTGTGTCAAATTCTGAGCTCATGGAGTGCATGTTCATGGAGACCCTGACAAGTGTCTGCCATAGCTGGCTCACTTGTCAGGCATCAGTCAAATGATGTTGTAATGTTAGATTCTAACACGACAAATTAGTATGAATCCTTATCTCAGGTTTCAGTGATGGAGTAAACTAACCTACAAGAGAATTCAAAGGATGAATTTTATCAATATAAAATATAGTCATTTTTTACACCAAAAATTCAATTTTCAACTTTAAAATCCAGAAAAAAATTAATCAATAAATTAATAAATCTGGATTTATTAGAAATTGCATAAAGAGTTTGAGTTTGAGTTGGACTAGTACTCTTAAATATATAGATATTGCTCTTATAGTATTATATTCTTTTTTGGGACTTGAAAGTACTCATATTCTTTAAAAAGAAATTTTACTATTTGCATAACAACACTTCATATTCTGATTTAAGGAAAAAAAAATTAATGAAGTACTAACTAATAATTCTCTAGTAAATTTCTGACAAAAAAAACCCTAATCCAATTTTTTGTTGATTGAAGATAATGAAGATTGCTTATATTAGAATTTAGCATATTTGAGGGTAAGCAAAGGAAGAATGAGTACATCATGACCCTCTTAAGATTCCCACAAAGCAAGAAGTCTTGTGTAATGAGTAAGTTGATTTTATAATTTAATATAGTACAAGAAAATTAAGGAAAAATGGTTATAATAAGCCTCCATGTCTCAATAAGTAAAGTTACCATGAAAAGTTACTAACCCAAAGCTTAGAAGAAAATGGTAATGGAGTCTAGAGGTAGGTATTATTTGGTGAGGAGCATTTATTATGGTCTTACAAATTAATGAAAGAGAAGGCTCAATGTGAGAGCATTTATGACCCTTCTTCATTAGCTTTATTGGAAATATTAGGTGAAGGAAAAATATATAAAGTTAGGTCTAAATCTAACTAAGACATCAATTTTCTTTTATTAGTCAATTACCCATTTTGGCCCATATACATTGTATCATTTGTACCTATATAATATCACAAGAACACCTAAAAATATCCCCACCATAATTAATATTACTTAAGTTGGTAGTGCCATGTGACCTAATTAAGAGAATTAAGATTTAAATCTTATCATTAGTTTTTATGATTACGGCTTTAATTATTTCTATCTCGATTTGAAGGATAATGAATGTCACAAGTGATTCAAAATCGATCAGGTTTGTAAAGATATTTTATAATGAAAAATTAATAAGATTTTTTTTAGTTGTATAATCATAGTCTAAGGTTATCGCACATAATAAGTTTTGAGAATTGCTTTTATTTGATGTTGAAAAGATGAAATACTTGTAAATTCTCTTACACATATGAAGAATTGAATTATGTACATAGAGAGAAATTCTTACATCTCTTAATCAGCTTTAATCTAAAGGTTAATGTAATTGCTTCAAAATGTGTCTAGATATGATCAATCAAATGTTTCTAAGAAGGAGGAGTGAACATACTAAATTACAAGGTACACAAGTGTGGAATTTTATCTGATAAGTGACGATTGAAACTATGATGTTCTTGTGATGCAGGTTTATAAGGGAAGTGGGTTGGGATCAAAAGTTGGTAAATGAGTCATATCCATGGGTTGAGAAGCAAATTGTTCATCAACCAAAGACTGCTCCATGGCAGGTTGCTGTAAGAGATAGTCTTTTGGATGTTGGTGTGTCACCATTTAATGGATTCACCTATGACCATATTAATGGAACTAAGATTGGTGGTACCATCTTCGATCGGTTCGGCCGTCGTCACACTGCCGCCGAGCTACTCGCCACCGCCAGCCCTCAGAAGCTTACTGTCTTGGTTTATGCCACGGTTCAGAAAGTTCTATTCGACACATCAGGTACATTCAAGAGAAGCCCGTATGTGGTCTGAACTCCATTGATGTCTATGAATATGAAAAACTTGTTTACTAATTTTTTTGCTGATGTCTGGATTCAGGAAAGCAACCAAATGCAGTAGGAGTTGTTTTCAAAGATGAAAATGGTGCAAAGCATCAAGCTTTCCTATCAAATTGCAAGAGCAGTGAAGTAATATTGTCAAGTGGAGCCATTGGAACCCCACAGATGTTGTTGCTGAGTGGAGTTGGTCCAAGAGCCGATCTTGAAAAGATGAACATTCCTGTAGTCCTGGATAACAATTTTGTTGGGAAAGGCATGGCTGATAACCCCATGAATGCGATCTTTGTTCCGACGAAAAGTCCGGTCGAGCAGTCACTAATCCAGACTGTAGGAATCACCAAATTGGGTGTGTACATTGAAGGTAGCAGTGGATTTGGTCAGTCCAATGACAGCATACATTGCCACCATGGAATAATGTCTGCAGAGGTAAGAACTTGAAGGAAAATTTGCCATTTTCATTCTTCTAAGTTTAGTTTGAATGTTCAGATCAGTAAGTATTCAAGTCTGTTGCGTAAACCAGTTAGGCCAACTATCTACAATTCCTCCAAAACAAAGGACACCAGAAGCCATTCAAGCTTACATTAACAGAAAGAAAGAGCTACCACAGGAAGCATTCATGGGGGGATTCATTCTTGAGAAGATTGCCAATCCAGTTTCAACAGGTCAGCTCCATCTGATCAACACCAATGTTGACGATAACCCTTCTGTCACCTTCAACTATTTCAAACATCCAGACGATTTACGACGTTGTGTTAACGGTGTTCGGATGGTCACCAAGATGGTGCAATCTCAGTACTTCAAGAACGTGACACAATGTGACAAGATTCCAACCGAGAGAATCCTTAACATGAGTGTCCATGCTAATGTTAACCTTGTCCCTAGGTATCCCAATGACACCAAGTCCCTGGAGCAGTTCTGCAAGGACACTGTCATAACAATTTGGCACTATCATGGTGGCTGTCATGTTGGCAAGGTAGTGGATCCTGACTACAAGGTTCTTGGCATCACGAGGCTCCGTGTTGTCGATGGATCAGTGTTCGATAAGTCCCCCGGAACTAATCCTCAAGCCACTGTAATGATGATGGGAAGGTAAGACCACAGCAGGAGTCATTCCTAGCCATAGCCATCAACTTTGGTTCATTGACAAGTTGTCTGTTCTTTCTTATAAAGAACAAAAATTTCACACCAGACTTGTTGTAACAGTACCTTTCTTTTGAACTGCAGATACATGGGACTGAAGATTTTGAGAGACAGACAAGAAAATGAAGGTGGTATCTGAAGATGAGCAAGTCAAGTAGGAGGAGGAGCATTGAGTAGTGGAATTGTAATGTAGCTAAATATTTTAGCAAGCTGTTTTGAGTATTACATAGAGTAGTGGCTTGTCTCATCTTATCCGTGTCCATGATTTGTAGCTTAAGTTGACATGGTTGGTTGCCACGAACTGGACAGTGAAAACAAATCTACAAGTTGAGTCATATGTTTAATGTTCTTTTCCTGTCCTAAAACCACTCCAACACATCCCATGTACTAAGCTAAATACACAGTACATTTCCTAGTGTCAACATTCCATCAAAAACCATTTGTGATTAGGACTAGAGTTAAGTGTTTGCTTTAACTCAATTATTGAGGTTGTGGGAAGTTTATGAGAATTGATTTGTAAGAGTTTGGTGAAAGAAGTTAACAGATGGGTCCAAGTGTGCAGGGATTCTTCCAAACGTATCATTCTTGAGTTGAATGGAATTTATATAGATTATAAGAAAAAGTTCTATCAAATAGAGATTTTTTCTTTCAAACATCTTTGATTGTTAATAAGATGTATAAGGATCACTACTACAAGTAGTACTTCACTGCATTAGACATTTAGATATAAGGCTAGAGGTAAAAAGTTTGGATTTGACAAAATTTTCCTAGTTCAAAGAATTATAAAAATTGGATTTGTTCAACTCGAAGTTAGCCAATTAAAATACATGTGATTAGATTTGGATTCGGATCTGGATCCAAGGCACGAACTTGGATCTTAGGGTCGAAGCTGTAACCACTCTTACTTAAGGGTATGTTTGGGAGTTTAGGATGGAATGGAATAGAATGACAATTAATAGAACGGAATGGAATGGAGTGTAATAGAATGGAATGAAATGGGTCACTCCATTGTTTGGAAGTCTAAATAAAATAAGTGATGGACTTCTTTGACCATTGTTTGGAAGTGACACTAAAAATGAATGGAATGGAATGATATGTAATATTTTTTCCAAAATTACCCTTGTAATAAAATATGCATAGTTGCCATGAAACTATTTTAGTAACCCCAAAGCATTTCAAATTGTAGGATGCCCAGAATATAGTTGTCATTTTCCTATATAAGCAATTAACTTTCTTGTTCTTTTTCATTAACCCTCATCGCACTATACTCTTTGTTAGGGATTTATTCATGTGTCTTGTTATAGTTGATAGTCATTCTTGGAGTTGTAAATCTATTTCTACATTTCGCAGAATATATTAATAATATATTTAAAATTTATGAACCTTCGTCAATGAAAGAAGCCAGTTGAAGGAGAAATACAGTGGACGTAGTAATATGTAACCGCGTAGGTATTTGCTAGATTGGAATTGTAATTCAATTAATTTTTTAGGGTATTTTTGTCATTAAATTAGGGTTTGGAAGGCAAGCTATGCCATTCCATCCTTGACCCCCCAATTTGGAGGGTCACAAAATATTAGATTTTGGATGGCAAAGGATGGCTTCCAAAGCCATTAATTGCCATTCCATCCTGTTTCAAAATAAACTCCCAAACAATGGCCTGAGTCATTTGGGCCATTCCCTTCCATCCCTCCACCCACATCCAAACATACCCTAAGGTAGTGTTTTGTTCAATTTGGTGGTTGTTGATTACAAGGCTAGACCTGGTTATGTATAGGAAAAGATTTCCGCAGAACTCATTCATTAATTCATAAAGATTCAGACTTTAAGAATTTTTATTAACAATCCAAGGTAATACTTTCCTGCATCCATACCCAGAAATGTTTCTTATACCAAACAAAAATGTGACACAGGAAACTGGAAATGGAAAGAACATCTGAGGCATGTCTTCCTGAAAGCCAGTTCTTACCAGACACCAACACATACAATTCATTCATCTAACATATCTACTACAGTGGCCCCAAAACTGGAAAGCTTCAACTTCATGTCTTGTGTTGAAACAAAAAATGTGCTTCCAACAATGATGGAATCTTTCCAGGTTTTTCTCAAGACATGTATGATCACATCAGATGAATATCTGAACATTGACACGGGAGATTGAAATCTAACTTGTTCCTGGGGATTGTTTTTGTGATAACCCATGTTCACTCATACTGCCTCTAGACAAACTTCTTAATCTCTGCCATAACTGCCTCCTTCTTTCTGTCATCAAAGGACCTGACGTAGAATGCCTTCTAAAGGACTCGCTTTCCTGCCCCTCGAGTTCAGTTGGTGTTGTCAATAACTCTGATGATGATAATGGCAAAGATTTATCAGGTGGCAGAGCTTCCATCAGATCACCTGAAACCCTCCTGTTCTTATTGTCCTCCTGCTGCAGAAGTTTCTCATGAATGCAACTTGTTGAACCAGGTACTTCTGTCTCGTCAAATTCATTGCATACAAGCTTCAAGGCCTGAACTACTTCACCCATAAAAGGGCGGTGAGATACTTCAGGTTGAACACACATTGATGCTATAGCTGCTACTTTAGCTATGGTATCAAATGAAATGGTTGACTTGATAACTGGATCAGTAATTGTTTCTAATCCTTCCTTGATTGTGAGGAGTGGGCGAGAATAAGCAACAAGATTTTCTTGACCTGGTGGTTGTGACAAGTCGACAGGTTTTCGTCCCGTTAGGAGCTCAAGGAGGACAACACCATAGCTGTAAACATCACTTTTAACCAGAAGATGGCCTGTCATTGCATACTCTGGAGCGAGATACCTGAACAAGATATATTACAAGAAAAAAGCTTTCAAATTGGAAGGTAGCATATAAAACTTTCAAGCAACTATGATTGTTGTGAGAAGTTATACCCAAAAGTTCCCATAACATGTGTTGAGATGTGTTTGTTCCCCTCATCCACTGCTGTTCTAGCCAATCCAAAATCTGAAACCTTTGGAGTAAAATCATGCTCTAACAAGATGTTGCTGGACTTGAAGTCACGATGTATGACCCGAGGGTTCGAGTCTTCGTGCAGATATGCTAGGCCTCGAGCTGCACCAAGGGCAATCTTCATTCTAGCATCCCAGTCAAGTGGACTCCTCTCTTTGTCAAGTCCTAGGAACACCAAAAGGAAATCAGTGAAGAAGGTGTTTGATTTAAGAAAATCAAAATGGAACACTTTTGCCCCACAAATGGAAGCAACGCTGAACATCTGTAAGAATTTCACTCACCATGTAAATGTGATTCAACGCTTCCATTTGGGATAAGTTCATAGATGAGGCAGCGAAGATGACCCTCAGTACAGATTCCAATCAACTTAACTAGATTTCGGTGATGCAGACGGCCAAGCATCTCAATTTCTGCCAAGAACTCACGGCTTCCATGCTGATTTTCTCTCTTTAAAACCTTCACAGCTACCTCCTTTTCATTATCTAGCTTTCCAAGGTAAACAACACCAAATCCACCTTCTCCAAGTATTCTTGAAGCATCAAAGTTATTAGTAGCTCTCTCTATTTCAATCAAGGTGAATGTCTTAGCAGATCCAGTGTAAGTCATTGCACCAGCAGTTAATGACACTGATTTAGAATCAGCCATACTTGCACAAGTTGTTGGCTTAGAAGTCCCTGTAAAGTTTGGATATCAATATATGCATCTCAAGAGCTATGCGTATCCTAAAAGTGATACAGAAATGTGGAAATAATGACCATAATTCTCCAAACAACTTGGAAACGATCATCACAAAGTCCGGTAGAAGATGGTCCAAATGGTTATACCTGATGGTTTTGCAGTAGAGGAAACTACTGGAGGTGGAACTTGTTGCAGTTGACAAGAATAGGTTCTATATCGCGATATCAACAGCCAAAAAATTGCAATGCATATAACCAAGACAGTTAAGGTGGAGGCTATTATTACAGCCATAATGCTTTTGCTAAGCCCATTTTTCTTCCATCTGGGCACATCAACTCCTAAAGGTTTATTTATCCTTCCATTGTTTCCATGACCAGCATATGAACCATCTTCACTAGTAGAAATCGTAGATGGTGACGGTGGAGACGGTGGGAGACCTGCAGGTTGTGCCAGCTTAGGACTGCATATAACGTACAATGCTCTTCTTATGTTGACTAGAGATGCATACACATTAGAAAAAGAAGGTGATCTCACTTTTAATGCCAATTGAGCAATATTCATTTCCGGCTTAAGAGTTCAAATATTGTAACTTTGTAAGGAACAAAATTTCCTTCGTAGCATGGCTTTTTTCAGAAATTCTTCTGTATTCTAAATCAACAATCCTTAATTCAATGCTCAAGAATGACTGCTACTACATGGTCCTTTAATCCAGTAATCCATATTTCCAAGGGATGTTTTATGAACTTAGTTGAATGATAAAATTTGAAGTTTCACTTGAAGTTCAGCATATAACCTGGATATTGCACATTCAATACTTCATAGGGACCAAAGACAGAAGCCTTTATTTGAACCTGTCTGTTCCAGAATTTCTTGTAGATCCAAAGTGCAGTAGTATCATCAAATTTTATTCTTCTCGGTACAAGATTGATGAGAACAGTGCTTTTGTCTAGCTGTTCACTAGCTGCATTTGCCCCCATTATTCGGACTTGGCTATCATTGAGGGCAACACCGGCAGCAATTTCATTAGCAAGCTCTGTCACCAAGGTGAAAAACGTATCGATCGCAACACCGAGGCGAAGTTTCACTTGAATAGGCCACACGCATGCACAGGGGGATCCAGGGGGTGTATTTGTTAACGGCTCTGCACATGTAACCGATGTACAATCTACAAGAATGAACCACTTACCCAGGTTTAGATCTAATACGCCAACTACACCAAATCTGAAAAGATTGGTTAATGCATATATATAACAAGAAGTTACCACTAGGAGGTGGTGGCGGCAGAGTCATCATATGTAATGGTGGTGGAGACTTTGTCTTTTTGAAGGAATAATCCACAGGAGACTTGGCAGGGGGGTGAATGTGAACTTGCAGTCAATAAATTGCATCTCCATGAGTTACTTGTAAATTGATATTAGAAAAACAAAGCACAAAGCACCAGGTTAACGACTGAATCAAATAACAAGGAAATCTTCTCATACTGTTGATTTGGCTTGGTGAGATATGGGGCGATGTTGCAGGAGCAAGCGAATTCCGCCTCCAAGATGAAGGATACGGAGACTGGATTGGCGAGATTGAAGGGCCTATCATTCAATCAAAAGAAGTTCAAAACTAGATGAACTATTTGTAGTAATCTGTGGACAGTGATTTGAGGTTATTTTAAGTTGCAGAATCAAACCTGTGCTTCCAGAGAAATGCAGATGACTAGAGTAAGCTGGTTCAGGAGCCCTCACATGCTTCCTTGCATGGTGATTTCTATGACTTACAATCAAAGGCAAATGTGCAGAGCCGTGCATCCATTTGTTGGCAGGATCCTCAAAAGGTAACACAGAAGGTGCAAGTGCAATGCTTGATTGTCTATAGTCATTATGTGCATGAAGAGCTGCAACATGATAAACAATTGTGATTATCCAATTCCATATATTAAATAAGTTGGATGGAAAGATAAGGGAAAGTGGCAAGCCTTTTACCTCTATTTGAAGATTGATGGAAAGATAAGGGAAAGTGGGATGCTCCAGATGGAGGTTCTGCCACGAGCTTTTCATGTCTTTTCCTACCAAAGCTCAGAGGAGTTTGATTAGGCGAAGACCCAGGATCTGTGGCCAAGAAAGTAAAAGAAAGAATTAAAATAAAGATAATCAATCAAAGTGGAGTGAAGTGTTTTTTAATTGATCATCAACCAAAGTACATATAGTGTAGTGGCACAAAAAAACTATTATATCTAACAATGCCAGAGAATATTGGTTTTTCAGAAATGTGGATGACTAGAAATGGCCTCCAAGTAGGAAAACACTGCCATCTATACTTATTTGATCATATCACATGAATTGTTGGTCTTTTCCACATGAGAGAGGCATAAACGCAGATTTCGTTTAGCAATTATTTCAGAAATGGAACAATCAGATAACCAAGAAGTTCACAGATCATTGTCGTTCTAATTGTGTTTTAACAATCCAATTCCAAGTCTTCTTATGTTTTCCAGGGAAAATTTTATCACAGGAAAATGAGAGACAGAGCATCAGAAATTCAGGTATCATGAGATGCAATATCAGCTTGGAAATGATAATCAGACTACAGAACTTTCAAGATTTATCTTGCAAATAGTAGATCGTTAAGAACTCAACAATTTTGCATTATCAAATGAGCCAAAAGAAGCAACAAACGAAACTCTAACTTGGAATCCAGGATCTAAAAGCAGTTCAGTCATGGGCATTACTCACATTACACGTGAAATTCGGAAACCAAGAAAGACAAGAAGTCACTGTACTGCACTACCTACTCCTTTTTGAAAATGTGTGTTTCACGTGTAAAGGCATATTCATACATAGAACACAGATCCTCAGGCTCATTCCAAGTTCAGAATTCAAGTAAATTCGCACATAAAAGATGGAGAAAACCAGCTGAAAACACTAAAAAGATCAAATCCCACTACCTGCAAAACCAAGAACGGACGTGACATACACAGCCACACATAAGATCACCAGAAAGACTCCAACTTTCGACACCATTTCACTCATAAAGAACCCGAAGATCAGTGATCAACCCCCAAGATCTCTCATTTGTCACGCAACCTTGTTAAGTGGAAGAATGTTTTGAAGCAAAAACATGAACATGACTTGAAGAAACATCTACGGAACGCGTCAGAAGTGTCCACAGAGAAGACCCACATACAGTACAAGTGAAGTAAGAACAAGACAAGCTGGTGAAAACACGAGTACAACGTTTGCTGGCAAGAAACCTTAAGCACTGAAGTTTTGCAGAAGCTTAATGAATGTTAATAGAAATAATTACTTTCTGTCACAATCAAAAAACTGCCAGAATTGATTATAAAAGAACTAAGTGACTGACCCTTTTACGTGAGAGGTTTGGTGGGCATAAGAAAGAGAGAGAGAGAAGTAAAAGAGGGGAGTGTTCTAAAAGCTCCTCATGACATGGATGACTTCACATCATCTTGGTTTGAAAGTAATCATGTACCAAGAATTGTTTATTATGTTATTGCTTGACTTAATGGCCTCTTTCTAAATTACCACTATAAAAGATGATTCTCTCCAACCATGGAAGCAATGGTATCTGCATAAAAAGAATCAGACTGACATTTTAAAAGGGTCTTGCTTTTACTTTT
>JAOQMR010000005.1:3845693-3863562 GCA_027563865.1 Erythroxylum pelleterianum
AAAGGGAGGGAAATGCAAGATAAGACTAAAAATGTCCAAATTTCCCTTCCTTTCTCTCCATTTTTTCTTGTCCAAACAATTCTCTTCTCTTGTTTTCTCTCCGATTAGGATTTTTTTTATGTTTTGCTAAGAACTTGATTTATTTTAGGAGGAGGGAGGAGACCCTCTGAGATCTCAGCTCTGAGAAGACTCTCTGAAGGCTTAGCTCTTCAGAAACAAGCCAAAGAGGGAGATCACGATCAGGTCAATAGTGATTCCCTACTTTATACCCTTTTTCGAATCTATTTTTCAACCGAACTCTATAATCATTTTAGGTATGACTAATCTGAGATCCACTCGTTAGGGTTAGGTTTTCTTAAAGAACTGCAGAGACTTCAGAGTCTAGTCAGAAAGGGAGGATTGAGAGGAGATATCATCTATAAAAAGGATACGTGGCCTCTCTTGACTCAATAATAATTATTAGTCCAGTCTTACACACTAATCAAGCTTTATATCTTAATTTACAGATAATTATGGATCGAGTGGACCATAAAATAACTCTTTTATTTGCGAGTCAAATAATTCAAGTTTGGTTCGATTAAATTAAAACGACTAAATTAAGCTAAAAAAAAATTAATTAATATAATGAATAAAAATAATATTATTTTATCTTAAGTAATTTAAGTTTAAAATTATGTATCAATTTAGTAATTTTTATATTTGAGTTTTAACTCAAATTTTAGTGAATTCAATTTTAATCTATTAATTTTGAATTGAATTATATTATTTCTAACATCCTTCACAATCATAAAAGCAAGACACCCTCTTTCTTTTGGGACAAAATACTCTATGCTTATAATCTTGTATCAATTCTGTTCTAGACAATCTCATCCACACGTTTCTTGGAGTCTCACATATTTGTATAGATGAAATCGTCTAGAATAGAGTTAACATAGAATTATGGATACAGAAGATTTGATGTCTTTTCTTTTGTAATACTATTATACTAATTACAATGTAAAGCAATGAACTTTCTGTTTCCATAATCCATAGACCTATACAAAAGCAAAAACCCAAGTAGATTCTTACATTGTTTTTCATCTCCTCTTAAATTTATGATTTTTTTGGGTCTATTTTGTCATTCCTTGTCTCTTAATTAAGGCCTAAAGTTTGGACCTTAACAATCTCTTTCTCTATCATTGCCACCATCTCTCTCTCTCTTGCAAACACAAGAGAGAAAGAAAGAAAGAAAGAACCTTTCTTTTTCCTCTCCTCTCTTCAGCCATGGCAGATAAGGTCTACCCTTCTGGTAAACCGGCCACCAACGGCGGAACCGCAACCAACCCTGCCTTTCCGGCCTCCAAAGCTCAACTCTATGGTGCCGCACGTCCAGCCTACCGTCCACAACCCAACCGAAAAAGGACACGAGGCAGTTTCTGCTGTGCTTGCTGTGTCTGGGTGACTGTCATCATAGTATCTCTTCTGATCCTTGCAGCCATCACCGGAGCTGCCATCTACATCATCTACCGTCCTCATCGGCCTTCGTACGACGTCTCCGGCCTCAAAATCTCATCTTTTAACATAACCTCCAATTCCCAACTCACCACCAATATCAACCTCAACATAACCGCGAAGAATCCCAACAAAAAACTCGTCTTTATCTATGGACCTTCAACGATCTCCATCGCGACAGACAAAGATGAGATAGTTGTAGGCAATGGGTTGTTACCATCTTTCGTGCATGGCACAAAGAACACAACTTTGTTGAAAGTCACAATAGCTAGCAGCGGTCAACAGCTTGATGACACGTCTGCTGGGAGCTTGAAGACGGAGTTGAAGAGCAAGAACGGTTTGGGGTTGAAGCTAAAGTTGGAAACCAAAGTGAAGGCGAAGATGGGAGGCTTGAAGACTCCAAGAGTCAAGATTAGAGTGACATGTGATGGGATTAAAGCTAGTGTTCCAAGTGGGAAGACTGCAACTTCTGCTTCAGTTTCCAATGCTCGGTGCAAGGTTGACTTGAGGTTCAAGATCTGGAAATGGACTTTCTGAGACGAGGAAGTGTGTAGGATTGACAAGGTCTGATATGTGTGTTTTATTATTATTATTTTCGGCTATTTTCTATGCAATTCTTTACTTTTTGCTATACATATGTTCTTGGTTTAAGTGATTATATATGATTGTAAATGGATGGATTTTAATTTTGGCAAAATTTAATATTGAAATCAGAAATTTTACTCTGTTTATACATAGCTTGGATTTTTTTTAATTTTTGATTTGATGGAATTTGAAATTATTTTATATCTTGCTTTGGATATTGATTTCAAGTTTATAATTAAAATTGATATATTAATGCAATGTTCATTTTGATATTTTTGATTTTTCAAATTTGAGACAAAAGTTATATTTTGATGCCAATACATATAATTCCATCTTATTATTATTATTATTATTATTATTATTATTATTTTCTTTACTGATTTTATATTCCTGGAATTTATATATTGTCTGTTTTTAAGTATTTATGCTTTTGACCTGAGTCACTATTATCTTGTAATATCTTAATGTGGGTTTATTAGAAACATCTCTCTATAATATATGGGTAAGGTTTTGTACTAATTCCTCTAAATCCCGCTTCATTACAGGATTTTGGGTGTAATAATGATGATGATGATTTTTTTAAAAGGTTATTGGAGTACCTAAAAGCTTATGAAATTTCAGTTTTGACATGAAAATGACTAATATATTTAAAAAATAAAAGCTTGATGCACCAACAAGCAATATGCACTGGCTTTCCTTTAATTACAAGCTGTGGTATGGTCCTTGACCTTACAGGACAGCACTATAGCTTATGATTCACACTCTTACATCATCCCCACGAGCCCTTTTTGAGCGGTAAGTGGTTGTCATGTCACTTCCAAAATGTGCACAAAGTCTTCAACCAACCCTTCTTCTCATTGTTTTGTTTCTTTCCTGCGTGTTAATTGTATAGAAATGAAACACCATTTGGTGCATGCTATTGTTTATACACTGGTTGAACGGTTCAAAGTGTCGGTGGGAGGTTGCAAAATATAATAATGGTGGTGTGATGCACAAAGAGGAAGAGGACATGATTGTGGTGTGGTTGGCTCTTTTAGGCCTCTTTTGGTAAACCCTGGTTTTAGTTTGTGGTGATGATGATGACATGTGGAGGAGGTGTTGATAAACATGCCATGGCTTTATCTTGTGCCACAAGGAGATTCTTTTGGCAATCATATGCACTTGTGTGTTTGAATTATGCATAAGATCTCAAATTTAAAATTTTCACAATTTTAAACTAATAAATTTCAAATTGTTAAAATTAAGTTTTATTAAAATTTTATAGGAATTTAATATTTTAAAATTAAGTTTGCATTTGTTTGACAAATTTAAGCTTAATTTAAAATTTATGTTAATTTTGAATTTAGTTGAACTGAATAAATTTTGAAATAAAATGTCAATTTAAAAGTAAATTGATGATTTCTTTTAATCACAAACTTTATTAAGACATTAAAAAGTATTATTGTAAGCTTAGAAATGGCCTAAGTTTGGACACAAAATTGATGTGGAAATAGATGGATTTGAAGTAAAAAAATCATCGTAAATTTGAGTTTAATTAATAAAAATTGATGAAATAGATCTGGATTTAATTCTATTTTTTAATTTATCCAAGTTCAATAAAAATTATTTTTAAAATTTTAGATTTAATAAAAAAATTCCATCCAACTCATTTCCACTCAATCAAACCTATATATAATAACTAAAATTTAACAATATTCTTTAAAATGGAAAGAATTGATAATGAGATAAAGAAGGACATTGTTGTTGCTTGAAACCATTTCATTTCTTGTAAGGATGTGAAAGCACACAACTTTGGAATGTATTGTACTTCATAAATTACAGCAAATTTACTTCAACTAATTAGTTGCATCCAACTTGTGAATTATTGCCTTCAAAAAATAAACACAAAAATTATTGCTAATTATAAGTCAATTAGAATTGGTAATGGGCTCGGTTGGATTAGAGCCTAGGCTCGAATCTGATTTATTTTATTTTATTTTTAAAATTTTAAAAATTTAAAAGGATATTTTTTATTTAAAATAATGCTACTTTATATGAAAATTTTGTGTTTTTGGATCAAACCATCTAAGCTTGAGTCCTATCCAAAGCTTTTAAAGTTTAAACTCGGCATGAAATTGTTGATTTAAGGCCGGTTAGACTATTTTTTTCATTCCCAAAGTCAACAAGATTTCTTGCTTAAATAATTAACCTAATCACTTAGTCCCTTTTCTTTTTTTTAAACCTAAAACCAATTTGTTGCAACTACAAGATTATCTTTCTAAGACTTTTGCTTTTTCTTCCAATACCAACTAATTTTCCAAACTGACTTCCCATTTTATTTTAATTTTTAAGAAAATGTTAATCTTTTATCTACTACATAACCCTAATGAAAAAATTGGACCTTTTGACCTATTTTATAATCAAATGTGATTTACTTATGCTCTTCACTTAAAAACCCTTTGTTTTGTCTACCCAAGGACCTAAACCCCCTTCTTCTTGTTTTTTTAACATAATACCAATTGGTTTCAACTACAAAATCAAAATTTCCCAAATTCAAGCTAAACTTCCCACTTTATTTTAATTTTTGAGATGATGTCAATATTTATTTTAGTTGAAAGAAAAAATATTAAAAAGAAATTGAAGCAATTGGACCTGTTTTGTAATCAATTGCGTAGATTTCATTAAGCTTTTCATTTAAAAATTGGGCTTAAGCCCTAAGGAGATTGAAAATAGTTCTAAAGCTAAAACCCTACCAAAAGCCCTTCTTTTCAAACTCAGCTCGCTCACACCCTTTTTGCTCCGTGCTTGTTGATCTTCAACAATGTACAGAGTAGCCTCAAGATTAGCTTCATCGATTCGGTACTCATTTCCCCTGCACCCCATCTTCCATTTCCGTCTTACTTTTCTTTTACAGTTAACTTTCTATCTGATAGCAGACTCACACACGGACACTTCTTTTGCATGTTTTTATAGTTTGATTGCATTGACTCACACATTTTTATGTTCGCCTGTTCTTGTGCTTTGTGTATATGGTTCTTGTCTTTGTGGGGCAGTTCTTCTACTTCGAAGAAACTGGTATGATCCTTCTTCCTGTATTTTCAGTTTGATAGTTGCAGTTGGTCTCAACTGTTTCTGTTGCTAGTCCAAACTCCAAAGAAAGAAAAAACATGTTTTTCATATCTAAGATGGATTAAATCAATATTTAAATAAATGGGTCGGCGTCTTCCAGCTTAAATAAACTATTGATATAGATTGATTTCCGCTAGTTGGTTTGTCTCTTAAACTGTACGAGTGTAGTGTTCATGTACCTTTCGCATAAATGTTTCGTCTTGTTGGCTAACGTTATTAATTACATAGGTGCCTCGTAGGATCACATGCAGTAGAAGCTATGTGGCGAAGGATATCAATTTTGGGGTTGGGGCTCGTGCTGCTATGCTGCAGGGTGTTAATCAAGTGGCAGAAGCTGTAAAAGCCACTATGGGACCAAAGGTATGAACTTGTTGGCGGTTTTGATTTTAGTTTTATCTCATTGTCTCTTAAATACAAAGTGTTATGAATGGTATGCATCAAAAGGAGATTTGAATTCAAAACTGTATCAATCACCATTTCCTGCAAAGGAATGTGCTTGAGCAAATCTTACGTTTTCAGTTTCATTTTTCCAGAGATTACTCTTTCCAATATTTTGCATTGACATGGGAAATCTGTCAGCTTTTAGGCTACTCATTGATTTGCTTCCTTGTAAATTTTCTTGCAATGATTGGTTCAGGGTCGTAATGTTATTATAGAGAAAAGTCATGGTGATCCCAGGGTCACGAAGGATGGTGTTACTGTTGCCAAAAGCATTACATTCAAGGAAAAAGCCAAGAATGTGGGTGCAGACCTTGTAAAGCAAGTTGCAAATGCTACTAACACTGCTGCTGGAGATGGTAATGTATTGTTGCTACGCGTCGACTACACTACCAAAGTTATATTTGATCACTCAGCATATTACTGTAGAAATTCTTAGGAAGGTTCTATTCATTATTTGGTTTCAGGAACAACTTGCGCAACTGTCCTGACCCAGGCAATACTCACAGAAGGCTGCAAGTCTGTTGCTGCTGGTGTAAATGTGATGGATTTGCGCATTGGTATTAATATGGCTGTCGATGCAGTCATTTCAGACCTGAAAAAGAGAGCATTAATGATAAGCACACCAGAGGAGATTACACAGGTATCTATATTCCCATTGGACCTTCTTTATATTAATCTCCCTGGAGTTTATGAAAATACTTGCAGCTATCTTCTAGCTGCCCTGATGCCACTGTCAATCTTACCAACTATGGTCTCAAGTCAACTAATAACAAACACGTCTATTATTATGTTTAGAACTGTTTTTATGTGCTTTGCTAGTTTCTTGGGGTAATGTTCTTTGCAGACTCATTCTGTTGTTTTAATTTTGATATTCGCAATGGAATGATAAATTTTGCAAACAGGTTGCCACAATCTCTGCAAATGGTGAGTACGAGATTGGAGAACTGATAGCAAGAGCAATGGAGAGGGTTGGGAAGGAAGGAGTCATTACTGTTGCTGTGAGCAAACTTTCTATTCTGCCATATAACAGCCAAAGCAAGAACATGGTTTCTGTTGAATGTTCATGATTTTTGCGTGGTTGTGTGTGTTTTTTTTCCTTTTGAATTTTTCAGGACGGGAATACCTTGGATAATGAGTTGGAAGTGGTGGAAGGAATGAAGCTAGCCAGAGGTTTTATTTCTCCTTATTTCATAACTGATCAGAAGACTCAGAAATGCGTAAGCTCTGATCTGCATAATTATCACCGTTATGGTCTTAAAATTGTGGATTTTAGAATACACTGAACTAAATGAAATGTCCAGTACAGTGTATATGCTAAGATATTTTTGGCAACTCTGGATCTACATTCTTCTATGGAAATTCATTAGAGAGGTAGTCCCCTCTTGAAGTGTTGGGTTGTAATATTTCATTCTAGAAACTTGAAGCTTTTCCAAAATTTATGTCCCAAATCAAGACTCAGTAACTTGTAGCAACTCAAATAGATTGTTTTGATGGTCTTCTTGTGATATTAATTAATTTTTGTGCTCAAGGCAAATAGTCAATTATTTGCATGTTTGCAGGAACTTGAAAATCCTTTGATACTGATTCATGAAAAAAAGATTTCCAACATGAATTCTCTTCTAAGAGTATTGGAGCTGGCAGTAGAGGTCAGAAACCTTTTCTAACCCAGTTGCTTTGTTTTTTGCCTGGTTGAAGTGACGCTTTATTTAACTTCCATAAGAATTGCTTATCATTGCTTTACTGTGAGCAGAAAAATAGGCCACTTCTTATTGTGGCTGAAGACGTGGAGAGTGATGCTTTAGCCATGCTTATACTCAACAAACACCATGGTGGACTTAAGGTGATTAATCATCTCTGCTTTGAAGTTTCTTGGTATGCTACATCAGACAGGAAGCATACTGCATTTGACTTGTTGAATGCATACTTGTTTATATATTAGATATTGATATCTCTATGTACAATATCTTCCAATTATGAACATTGGTAGTAACTTGATCTATGAGAATAATTAAATGATTATATGAATTTACTTGATGCTTTCACATTTGTTTCTTAACAACACTTAGTATTCTTACATCTCTATATCACTGTACAGACCTGCAGTAATTAAATTTCTTGTATTTAGGTCTGTGCCATTAAAGCTCCAGGTTTTGGAGAAAACAGACGAGCAAATTTGGATGACCTTGCCATACTTACAGGCGGAGAGGTAAAATGCTTTTCCTGATCCCTACTGTGGTCAATGGATGTATGAAACCTGAAATGTAATCTCATGCTTATTATATAGGTTATCAGTGAAGATCGTGGTTTAATTCTTGACAAAGTTCAAATTGATACGCTTGGTACTGCAAAGAAGGTAGGTACAGTGGTCTGTATTAGGTACATTGAGAATTTCTCGAGACAAAACTGAGATGGATTAATGCAGGTCACCGTTTCTCTTGACGACACAATCATACTTCATGGTGGTGGGGATAAGAAGCTGATTGAAGAAAGATGTGAGGAGGTACACTTGTTCTTCTTATCAAAAGATACTATCTCATAGAAGAAATTTACTTACGGAAAATTGTGGAACCAAAAGAACCCATGATTGGTCAAAGGAGAGCTGATTTTACCTGTTCTTAAGATTTATCTGAGATAAGAATAGCTGAGATTTAGTGCTATTTTTGATATTTGCAGTTGAGGGCAGCCATGGACAAGAGCACAGCCACATTTGACAAGGAGAAAGCACAGGAACGGTTGTCAAAGCTTTCTGGTGGTGTTGCTGTTTTCAAGGTTTGTTTTCATCTCTCTAATGTCAAGAAATTACATGATACTTTAATTCAAATGCTTAGAATCATTTTCTTGCAGGTTGGCGGGGTTAGTGAGGCTGAAGTTGAAGAAAGGAAAGATAGGGTAACAGATGCTTTAAATGCTACTAAAGCAGCAGTGGAAGAGGGCATTGTGCCAGGTAACTTTACTTCCATGATTTGAAGGTTGTCTTCAAGACTTCAACAAATTTTTCGACACGATAACATGACTTGGTTTTATCAGGTGGTGGTGTTGCTCTCTTATATGCAACAAAGGCTTTAGAAAGCCTCCAAGTTCAAAATGAAGACCAGAAAAGGGGCGTCCAAATAATCAAGAATGCTCTTAAGGTTTTTTAAGTCTCTTAGCTTGCGATTTTTCAAGAGCTTAGCTGAGATGAATAACCCGACAATCAAAATTGTTTGCTGTAGGCACCTACATATACAATAGTTTCAAATGCTGGATATGATGCAGCATTGGTTCTTGGTAAATTGTTGGAACAAGATGATCCGAGATTTGGTTATGATGCAGCTAAAGGTTTTTTCTTCGTACTAATAGTGTCTGCTTGCATCTGGTGCTGTTTGGTTGAATACTTCTTAATTCACACGACTGCCCTTATCCCAAACATAGACGCACTATCTTCTGATATTTTGTTAGACTCTATGTAGCACGGACACGGCAAAATGAAGCCTTGTTCGCGTGTCGGACACCCATTGACACATGGTGGACACAGCTCGGACACGTCTGGAGACCGCTTGGACATTGTTTAATGGAATATATGCTCCATGTTTTTTGGGAGGGGCTTATAAAATATCAAATATGTATGAACTATCAAGATGTTGGAAGTCTTAAAATACATCAATCAATATATGTCATATTATGAATTCTGAATTTTTTTCTTAATTTTAAATTTTATAATATATATATATGCCGTGTCCGTGTCCATCAAATTTTAGAAGTTGGTGTGTCCCCGTGTCCGTGTCGTGTCCCGTGTCCGTGTCCGTGTCTGTGCTTCTTAGGTTAGACTGGATCCAAACGGAGAAACAGAATGAAAGGAGAGATCGTTGTAGCTTAGTTGAGTTCAGGATTCTACATTTGCATGAACATATCCATTTTATGTTAGTATGCTTCTTATTTGTGTACTAGATGTAACTAATGCGTTTTAATGACATTGATATTTGTGCTAAAACAGGTGAATATGTTGACATGGTGAAAGCTGGAATCATAGATCCCCTTAAAGTCATCAGGACAGCATTACTAGATGCTTCAAGGTGAATCCTGTTTGTCTTTTGTTTATCTTGATCCTCTGTCTGTCTGACATTAACCTGTCTGCTTTTGGAATTTCAGTGTTTCGATGTTATTGATGACAACTGAGGCTGCCGTATTGGAAAATCCAAATGAGAAAAAACCTCCTAGTCGTATGCCAGATATGGATGCCTTGGACTACTAGACTGAATGAAATCTAAGAGCACGACTGTTAGAGATAAATTACCAACATAGAATTTGTGTCAATTCAGATTTTAAGAACTAGACATAGTGATTAGAGGTGATGCTTCTCACTTTGGATACAGGCTACACTTGAAAGCTTCTCAGGGAACTGATGTTTATATAACAGCATGGTTTTCAAATCCATTCTGGATCATTTCAGCAAAATGTGGGATAGAAATTGCACATAATTGAGCTATTACATGTTTTAATGAAAGTGAATTGCTTCTGTTCATTTTTGCACTTTTTTTTTCAAATGAAGCTCTTACAACATTGCCTGTTGCTCTACAAGAAGAAAAAGGGACCAGAAATGTTTTCTGATCCATCTTATGAATTCTTTTGAGAAGTATACTCGTTGAAACTTGTGTAAAGATATAACAGCGGCTGTAACTATAACATTTCTAAGGTTGCGAAATTTCTTGTTGGATAAGTTCTGACCTGCGCAGAAGTTCTTCTGAACTCTAATTTATCAGGGCAAGGATCAACATAGTTAAAGGTTGTTCTTTATTTTCCATTTCTTTAGTGCATAACAGGTTTAAAAACTTGATGAATAAGAACTTAGTTGCTCTCTTCATTTTCCTGATAAACCCATCTTCATGCATGCTTCATGCTCATACCCCTAACACGTCTAGCATCAACGGTCCCTTTTTATTTGTACTCCATTGCCAGACTCGCATCATATGTAACCAACAACGCAATTACCCAAAATGAGCTACTCGATTAGTTTCACCTTCTTAGTGATTGCTCCTGTGTCCAAAATTGCTAACAAATCTACATCCATGTCATTTGCACTCCCTTTTTTGTCATCCTTTATGCATTCCTGTTTACATTTTTGTTTGCATTTTTCACCCGAACTAAGCCGAAATTGCTAGCAATCCTCAGCGGGTCAGCTACAGTGCACTGCTTTGGCTGTATAAAATCGTCCATGAGAGAAGTGGCGTCTCCTTGTCCTTGCTTGGATGAGCCAAGTGTGTAAACCATTTTGGCTTGTTACTTTCTGAGCAGATCGTGTAGTGCAAGCAATGCAAGAGCAGGACATTACAACAGTGTGAGTTATCTAGTGTAGAATGTGAAAGAAAAGAAGAAGAAGAAGGGATTTGATAGTAAAAGGCTGTTTATGCCCTTTCTAACAGCATTTTGATTACAAGTTTGGAGAATAATATGTCTCAGTCCATTGATTAGAGTTCAGAACACACACAGACAAAAACAAAAATCTGGGCAGAACCAAAAATCTTTGACATCATCTCCATGACACACATCAAAGTGAACCAGAGACCATCTTGTTCTCCAGATTAGCTTACACTAAAAGAACCAGAATTAATTAAGGTAGAGAGAGCTATGACGATATGACTAACTGTGTTGACGATACAAAACTTCTTTCAACTAACTCGTCAGGATCAAACTTGACGTCGTTAATGTCCATTAGCTGCTTCACTTCTTCACGGTCATCAATGTAAGGTTGCTTGTTGACATGCAAAGACGAAGACGTGGACACACACGAATCCTGTAAAGATGTCCATGCACTGACATCCTCTTGCAAACTTTGATTATCTTGCATGATACACTCTTGTTCTGCATTGGCCTGCGGGTAATGGTATTGCATCATCGGATCAAACATGTCTAGCGGGTTTGAGTTGACAATGTCGCAACCAAGCGTTGTGGTTGAATCATCTGTATCGTGCATCTGAAAATGGTTCTGTTGTTGAGCCTGAGCTCGACACAAGGCAAGTTGATGAAGAACAAGATCAAGCTCCGCCTGACTGTACTCGATCTGACGTTGAAGCTCACTTATAATTCGATAACATCCTCCAACAGGGTCATTGGCACGCACATCAGATTGTATGATAATGGTTCGCATGGCTTCGTCTTTTTCGTGAGGCTTCATGTTCTTGATGATCTTGGTAATGTTGCTGACTCCAAACAATTTATGAGAGTTCCGGAATTGTCTCTGGCGATCGGGAGGAAAATAAGGGGCGAGAATGCAGTCAGGAGCGCACTTTCTACGTTGGTATTTGCATGCAGCACAGGCTTGGTTGGTGCTGTTACCAATCCTTGGAATGTTGGTGCTCATAATGAAAAGTTTCTGTTTTATTTGTTTGGTTCTTTTTCAGGAAGTGGTGAGAGATCGGAGGCGTTCCCGGCGGGGAAGGTGTAGTTGTTTTTCTTTAATGGGTTGTTCTTGTTGTATGTTCTTGTTTTTCTTTGTGCTGGTTTGTTAAAGATCCTTTCTTTTCTCTCTGCGAAGAAACCGATGGAAAAATATGAGAGGAAGAGAGAATTGTGGGGAAAGGACAAAAAAAAAGACATATAATACCAAGAAAACGTGTGTGTTTGTGTTTGTGAGACACATCATGAAAACTATTAACAGAATCTTGTTATTTAAGTTATGATGTTCTTGGTCAGTGATATGTTCGGTAAAGAAGATGAACATAAGCCATTTTTAAGTGTTCAACGAGGGATAAGATTCAAATTGGAAACTAAAAATAGGATAAAGTTGTTATCTTTCTGCATAATTTGCTATATTCAGAAACTACTAATCGTGTCTTGTCTTTTTTTAATGTTGGAAAGGTCAAGATTTCCACTTAACTTAGTTATAATCTTACAGATTTCATAGTTTTTAAGGTTTCAAAGTTTTTGCAGGCACAACATTATGCTAAACAATATACAGCAGATAGTATTATTTTTTTTGAGAAATTTAATGATGATTATGACGTCATAATGCCAATAAGATCCTTCTTCTTTTGTTGATACAAAAAGATCCTTCTTTTTCCTCTCTTTTTTGGGGTCAAAACTCATTTAACTCCTATTTCTTTTAAAGCTCTATACTTGGAAAATCATCCAAGCTTCCCAGTAAGAAGCTCTTCATGAAGAACTGAATGCAACCAATTTTGTTACCATTTTATTGTTAACAATAGTTTGAAACCCTGTACTATAACTGCATATTAACTTCGACCCTCCTCCCATAATTACCATCTCCACAGTCTCCAAGCCTTGTGGAACTACTAGGAGGATAAGGTCAGGAACTATCTTTGGAGTTCTCCTGTGAAGAGGACAAACTTGCAAGCTTTACTGATATGTTATATCAGAAACAGAAAAGCTTAAAAAACTAGTAGGAACAGCTCTGTAAATTGTAATAAGAAAATAGCTTAAAGCTTCATTCAAACAATCTCAGAACTTTGAGTAACATGTAGTAAAGTAACACATAGTGGCTGCCATTTTATAAAATCTCTAGTATGGTTCAACTAAGCTAAGAAAGCCATATGTGATATTAATGTCAGAACCAGGAGGTGCCAGAACGAGAAGTTTGGCATCCGAACACTGTCACAGGAACAATAACTCTTGACTGCTTGCTGGTTCTAGTATTTCTGGTAATTCCTGTTAATCCAATTACAGCAGATAGTAGTTCTTTACAGAAATAAGAACTTATCTCTATCTAACATGACCAGGAGTGCTTTACTGTAAAGAGCTTTACCTCCTCCAAGGTTATCTAACCTCACTACTCGTGTCTTTTACATGTGCAACAAAAATGAATTGCCTTCTAAATGAACAAGTTGCTCCGAAAATGAATTAAAAGATAACGTGCGTTTTCCGATGATGAAGCAACAGAGTGTACATAGAGTAGATGAATAAAGCAAGAAGCTATATTAACATAATGTAAATGAATGAAGTCAGGCATACGAAAAATCAAAATAGTGTGAGAATTTGTAGGAAATTTTCAGTCAACGACGAACACCTCAGAGTCATCCTCCCTAGTCAAACATTTCTGATTCACTAGGAAGTTCTAGAGTACAAATTTCAAGTAAACTCAAGAATATCCTTCTGATTCTCGAGTACTTGTTGACATATAAACATACAAGTGCACAGAAAATTTTGTTAGAAAACTTGAAAGTAGTTCTATAAATTACTGAACGTCAACCTAAAATTCTGCCACAATGGAGCATATTTAGAATGACGTATAAACATACAAGTGCACAGAAAATTTTGTTAGAAAACTTGAAAGTAGTTCTATAAATTACTGAACGCCAACCTAAAATTCTGCCACAATGGAGCATATTTAGAATAACAGGTATTTTCGATCAATCTGCAAGAAAATACTGACGTAAGTGAGTAATATCTTTAGCATTTATTAAAACAACATAGAATACTTATTCAAAAAGAAATACATCTTCTCCTCCAGTTTAATAAGTAGCTTCCAGTTGGTAATAAAAGCTTTGACATAGGTCAGATCTTTATAGACAGAAATTCATCTTTTTCTTCCTCTTATTCCATGAATGTTGTCTGAACGCGTGTTGTTGATAGGCAGTTATGGCTGGGATTTTATGAGCTCTTCTATGGAGTTCCTATACTGGATTATTAAGTCTCTGTCTTGTGGTAAACATCAAGTATGAATCAGTCAAGGAAGAAAAACAGCAAACAAAAATTTTGACATAAAAAGCAAGGATTACAAACCTCCGTTGATTTAGCAATTGCTCGCTTTCTTCAACCTTTCGTTTCTGTCCTTCAACAGTCTGCATTCAATGTTCAAAAGATATTAACAAAATGATAGCAACAAGATTTCCACAACTAAGAAGGTTATACCATGGACCCAATGCACACATCTAGTGTAAATTGGATGTAAATGCATCAGATGAAGCAGGTCATTTGTTTGAGGTCAAGATTATATCTCATTACCACTAATGTTTTACTACTTTTTTCCTCAATCCAGACCATTTCATACTTTCAACACGGGTAAATTTCAACACAGCATCTCAGGTTGATCACATCTTATTTCAAAAATCCTCCAATTTTCATTTTGTTAGTGAGGAAACGAAGTGGAAAGAGCAAGGCGTTGTGAAGGAATGAATTGGAGATGGGACTTACCATAGCTTTTGTGTTAATGGAGGTTGAGATCGAATTCAACAGTTGTTGGCACTTCTCAAATTGACTGTTCAACTCGTTAATCTGCTAGAAAGAACCAAATATAGGACAATATCAGACATAAACTAAAACCCAGGAACCTATCTCAAATTGAACTCCATAAACCCATCTACATTTTACATAACTTCAACAGAACATACCCACTTCACAAAAATTGCAAGCAAACAAGTTTCTAACATAAAGGGAACAAAAAAACTACAGTAAATAATGGGAGAAGAAACAAACCAAGGCATCAGACTGCTGGTCCCGATTACCATTCTCAACGACATCAGCTAAATTCTCCGCCAACTGCCCATATTCACAATAAAAAATCTCAGTATTCAGGAAGATACATCCATGACTCAAAAAACAATTAATTCAACTGGGATTTCACATTTAAGAGGTGAAAATGGGAGGCAAGTGATTGGTGTTGATGACTCTGTTGTTGTTGTTGCTGCTGCTGATGCTGCTGCTGAAGTTGTTGTTGTTGAATAAAACGTTGTTGCTGTTGATACTGTTGTTGTTGCTGAAATTGCTGCTGTTGGGTCATTTGTTGTTGCGGTGTTGTTGGTTGTTGTTGAAACTGATTGAATTGCTGCTGCTGCTGCTGTTGATGAAGGTAAAACTGGTCCTGGTTCGAGTGAGCAGGGGAGTTGCTGTGGGATGGCATGTTGGGTATCATTGTCCAACTACCTCCTCCTGTATATGAAGGATCCATTGCTCTTCCTTTGCTTCTCTCTCTGTGATTCAATAGGGTTTTAAAGATTGGATCTTTGTATAATACAAGGAAAGATGATGCCTTTAATCGTTGTCGTTTCAAACCTAGCACCACAAGGTCCAATTTTTAAGATTAAAGTAAATAACAGTGTTGGTTTCGAGTTTTAGACAAATCAAAATTATATAAAAATCAAGTCTTTTCTTTTGGTTCGGTGCAAATAAAAACAAGTCCTTGATCTTTGGAGAAGTGAATATAGTTATTGGATTGTGAAACAAAAACAGCCCAATTACGTTGGTGTTAGAACATTGCAGTTTCATAAGTCGTTAGATGACTAAAATTGAATTAACAACCGTCGTGGATCACTGAAGTGGGAACTTCTTTTAGAACAAGAGCTCTGCCCTCTCAGCGACGCGCCGTTTTGATGCGGTCATATTCCAAATAATGCCGTGTTTGCTTCTGACAAGTATCTATAAGAAGGGAAGAGAGGAAAAAAAGAAATGACCACATAGGCCGTTGCATAAACAAACGTAAGACCTCAATTGTAGCTCCACCAGAGAAGGGAAAGTAAAGAAAAGGAAGAGTTTTGTATTTGGGCATCTGAATCTATCTCTAGTTGTTTCATTTTATACCTTTTATCGGCTTGCTAACTCGACCAGAGTGGTGTGACATCATCGTTCGTGCTTCAGGTTTGTTCTCTCTGTTCCTGAATAATTTGATTGGCTTGTGCCTGTGTAGTGTGGATGTATGTCAAGATGAAAGCTTTTGTGTAGTTTTGGGCATGGAAGCTGAATTATGTTTTTGGGTTTGTGTTCTTTTGACTTCAAAAAGTGATCTTGGCGATGATCCCCTTGATGGTTTTGGGCAGAAAAGGTAGTGTGAGAAGAAAGTTTCCTTCTGTGAAATAAAATTCATGACTTTGATTCTTCATGCTTAGAAGAAGTGTTTGTGAGTATTTGCAACTTTCTTGCATCGTTGAGTTTTCCAATGAAGGTTCTCTCTGTTCTTCATGAAGTACTTGTGTTTGATGTGTGAAATGTAGAGAAGATTAGCTATTTGCTTGACCCTTGTGCAGTTATTCGTTTAGACATGAAATTTTGTTTTGAAGTGCTAACCTATCTGACTCCTCTGATTGCCATTTAATGGATCTGATCGGCTAATTGGGTATTGATGATGTGTTTAGTATTTTGATAAGAAAAAGGGAAACTAATTTGCCTTTATATTGTTTGAGCTTACATTGGTGGATAATTGAAACTATTTTATGGTTTAGTTTGTCTCGTAGATGTGAAATGTTGTGACAAAGTTGGTCTCTAAATGACTCTATGATTATCTTGAGCTCACTAAAACTGTAGTTGAGTCGTTTTTTGCTATGAGAATTGCTTATTCTATTCTTCTTCTTTCATCATCTCCCCCCAATTTGGGATATATCTCATCTGAGGTAGTCAAAGGAAAGGGAAAGAATGCAAACATATTATTTCTGAGGGTGATTCATTTGGATACTTTTTTAGATTATCCACATGTTAAATGTCTTTAATAGATAAAGTAGTGCGAGGTTGGAATCTCTGCTGATTTCCTAGATCAATGGTTTTGGAGCTGCATTACTTTTTCAATGTAAATTTACAGCCGTGTTCTGTAGAGACATACATCTATAACCAGGATAAATGCGCGCATAGATTAGATTCACATAATACAAAGTTAACTGTGCTAACGATAAGATAGTACTTAAGGAGTGGATTTTAACTAGACTGGTTTGGGGAATTTCTAGACCTTTGGCAGATTTTGGTAGTGACCTTAGAGGATGTTATCTTTTCCGACAAATATGCCCTTTTGTGCTTGTAGGTGGAAGTTGCTTCATTATTGTTTCCAAGCTGCTGCATAATATTTCTGTTAGATACCATTAATTACCAATTAAATTGTCAAATTAGTTAGAAAGTATTCTGCAAACTTCAGAAAGATTTGTGAGGATGCTCCTATTCTGCTCTGTTCTTACTGCCCATGTATTTCAGATTACTTTGTATGGAAATTACATGTTTCAGTATTGCATATGCTCGTTCAGATTTTCAAGGAATGGCAGTAAAACCAACAGTTGCATTGAGGGCTGTCCTTGTAGGAGGGGTAGCTATGTTTGCCAAAGTGGCTGGGGCAATGAAGGCTGCTGGTGGTGCAAAGCTAGGGGCAGCAGCGGCTGCTATGACAGCAGCAGCTGGTGCCGCAATGTCAGGGTCCAAAAAGGATACGAACGGTTCGACTTGATCAATCAGTTCCGTTTTTTTCATTTTTGTTTTGGTTAAAGAGTAGAATGTTACTCTTAGGACATGGCATGTTTATCAGTTTCCTGTGCACTGAGGCAGGTAAGCTATGCCTGTA